>JASDQU010438751.1:10239-23965 GCA_032191745.1 Picea mariana | reverse complement strand
TTCACTGTGATACTACCGTGTGCTCTATTATGAGATTGCGATGTTTCCATATGCACTATTCTGATGTTGTGATGTTGCCGTCACTGTTATGCTACCGTGTGCACTAGTATTATGAGGTTGTGATGTTGCCGTTGGGGACGATATTCTAGAATGATGCTATGAAGCTGGCTAGGGTATGAAGGCTACATGTGACTAAGGTTTGAAGGACTATCTGTGGAATGAATCATGTAGGTGAAGTCATAAGTACTCTGTGTATGCAGATCTTGGATTTGTGTCTACACATTGTTGATGATTAAAATCGCAACGATGAAGTACGCCCACAAAGGATTGCTAAAGCACTATTATTTAATTATGATAATAATATAATACTAGTAGGTGGGACCCCCTTCTAGACTAGAGGTGCAAAGATGGACATGTTATGCTTATATGTTGTTGTTGTTATGATGTTGCTTACACAGTCCTATACAGTTGATGATGCAATCTTGGTTGCATTGATGTTATAAATGGGTGGTTGATGCATTGTGGATAAATGTTGTTGATATTTACTTATGGTACAGGGAAATCCTATGGTCATGAGGATCATGATGTTCACAGSTGCCATGCTATGTTATGTTATAACCTTGACTACTAAATCATATATTGATTACTTATCCACATATGATTATGCAAAGGATTATTAAATGAGAGCTAGCTCGAAACAAAAAGAAAGGAACTATGTGTTAATCCAAAGGCCACGGTAAAAGACTACACATAAAACCTCAAATAAATGAATACAAGTATTGGACCTAGCTATTATACTATGGTTTGGTTAAAGGACTATGCAATTTTTATTAAAAGTTGAATGGGGGCACATATGGTAACATTGATGTATGATTATCGTATGGAGTTATGGAAAGAGGTTAATATATAGATGCGATATATCTTGGGTGGCACACTATACAATAGATATGGTATCAGATCTTATGATGGACGATGGATATTGCATTGAATTTTGGCATTGGTTATGGTTTGATGTTAGTGGTGAATGTTATGTTAGTGGGCTAGCTTGTACATGGAATTGAATAGGCCTAGGTGAGGAAGCGACGTGCATTTACTGCACGTCACTCCAAACCTCCCTTGAGCCTGTCACCCTAGCATTGTTGCATTGTTGCTCTGTTGAATGTGAAGGCTCCGCGTTTTCAGGATTGGAAGGGGAAAACTCAACCAGTTCGTCATTGAAGTGATTTACTCTCAGGTATGGCTCTAATCTTTCCATCCATGATGGACTCTCTATTTTATGAATCAAATGGTGCCTCATTAATGCATGGATTTTGTGTTTTATTGAGTTTTTTGATTGTGTGGAAGTATTGTGTTCTAGGTTCTCTGTGAATACTGCAAAATATTGACATTTGCAAACTAATTAATGGGTGCACATTGGTTATTTATGGGTCTACTTGGTTTTTTATGATTGTTCTCTGTGAAATAATGGTGACAGTGGTGCAATGAAGCTCTATGTTTTATGGTTGAAGGGATTTTACCATTGGTTGTATTTCAGTGGCTATCAACTCGGTTTTCTCTCAGTCATTGTCGTAATCTTTATCCAGTTGCAGAGCAACTATTGACAGTTGGTGTGTTTCTTTTGTTTAAACTCCAAGATGTTGTTGATGGCCCATTTCTTATTATCATTTCCCTAAAATATTTCCAAAATTCTAGTCTTGGTTGGCCCCGAATGTTAATGCAGGCCTGTGTATGTTTTGATGGATACAAATGAAAAGAGCTTCCACACACCACTCCTCACATCCCTTCTATAATGATGACTGTATGTGGCCTCGATGCCAATTGTTTTTGAAAGTTGTTCGACTTCATGGGTGTTGGAAAGAAGCATTATCTCTCTGCGGTTTTGAGTATCCATCACTGTTTAATTAACCCTCTTTGCAAAAAGGGTTAGTGACATCCGTGTATGTCTAGATTGGTTAGCTTGAATGACTTTATTATTTACTCAGGCATTCACTTACGATTCTGTCAATAGCTTGGAGCTATAAGTCGAAGGATTGTGTTTAAAAAAAAAATGAGTATGGCTCACTGCTTTTTCTTTTTCAAAATTATATTGTGGCCTGTGGTTGTTAATCGATGGTGAATGGATATAAGGATATGGAAAACCATTATCTCTCTTTGTTTTAAAAAAAGAAAATCAAGCTTTCGTTGCCTCTTTGCATTTAATTTTTAAAGATTCTGACTTGGACTCTGACTTGTCTCTACCTCCTCGGGCAACTTCTGGGGTTTGTCAAGTTTTGGGTTATCAGTTTAATGAATGGTGGAAATGTTAAAGACATGGTTCCCTCCTCTTAGTCGATCACTGTCTGTCCTCTCTGTGATGAATTTGTTCGAGCAAAAAGAGAAGTAGGGTTAAATATAATCGAGAGATATCATTCTATTCATTTATGGTCTTGATTAATGTGCTTAATCCCAACATTATCTCGATTGCATTTAAAAATAAAGAAGACACCTGTGTGAGTTTCACCAAGCCCGATCAGGGTTATGGAAAGTTAAAAGAGGTGCCCGTGTGTCAATTTAGTTCTGTTCACTTCATACATGAATATGTTTTTATTGGAATCATCATGCAAACTATTATTTATTTAAAAAAAAAGACTATATATACTAATGCACATAGAGATCAAGCTTGGGGTTATGTTTTGGGGTTGACTACTGTTGTCAATTCAAGCGATTATATGATTGAAGACCTTGTGTTATGATTAGCACCTCGTGTATGCTTTTAAGTCTATCTATGATTGAAAAGGAATTTGTGTATATCAAATCGGGCCCGATTGTTGATTAGAGGACAATGATTGTTGATTGTTTATCATGGTGTATTATTGTTTCATTACCAACACTAGTACATATTGGAAAAATTTCGACGTTCTGGACAAAATTGGTCATACTGTCAAAAAATAGAGGAAATTTTAAATTTGTTTCTCCATATTGCTCGATAACGTCGCTCTTGCGACGTACTACAAACACATGTCACTATTGCGACAAAGGTAGGAAGACGTCACTATTGCGACGACATTGGATTTTCGTCTCTCTTGCGATGTTGGTAAAATATTCGTCGCACTTGCGACGTTATGGAAACTAGGTTTTCCCCATCCCAACAGTCACATAGTATTTGACCAAGTCAACTTTGACTTGGTCAACTATCATCAGAATTGCGACGTTATAAAATATATAAATATGTTACATTTTACAGATGTTGCAACAAGTTTTCTATAATAACGACACTTCAAAAAGGGTATAAGTCGGTCTTCTTGGCGAACAAAAAACATGTATTTTTTCAGTATATGTCTGTGGGGAAGAATGTTAGAAAACATTAGAGGTGGGAAAAAATTAAATAGGGTGAAAAGGGTGACGCTAAATGTTATTTCCCTTGCAAAATTTTTTGTACTAGACGTCCCGAAAGAGTTTTAATAGCAACAACTAAAAAACATTGTAGAAAATACGGGCACATGGATGGGAGATCAAATGAATATCATCCCATGGTAATTAGCTATATATACATTCATTATCAGTTTTAATATTTATTGTATTCTCAAACTTTAATATTGTTTTATACATGCACTAATTTTTCATGATTGTTTGTAATTATAAAGTTAGATTCCCCCCCCCTAACTTTATGCACAAAGCACCAAGTAGTAGCATAAATGATGTTGTAGTACAATACGAAGAACTTGAAGAAGATAATGAAGATCAAGTTAATGATCCCACGAAAGTAGATGAAAATAATAACATAGTTCAAGATGATGGGACAAATCAAATAATCAAAGACTTATTCGGTCATCTAGATGAGGATCATGGGGATAGTAGTGATGGTATTTATGATGAACCTCTGATTGAAAAGGAAAATAAATGACTTTATAAAGGGTCAAGAGCAAATATTCTCTCAACTACATTGCTGCTGGTGAACTTGAAAGTTACAAATCATTTGTCGAACACTTGTATGACACAGATCCTAAGGTATGTAATATGTTTCATCACATCTACATAAAGGTTGTATTTTCCCCATTTTTTTAGTGTTATTTAATGTGTAAACTAAAAATGCAATATTTACAATTACTATTCTTTACATTAACTGTTTATTTTTTATGTTTTAGATTGTTAGGTGAATTTCTGTTACCCTCGTCAAATATTTTACCTCGCACATATCGAGATTTACATTCCATTATGAAAGACATTGGAATGGAGTATCAAAGTATAAATGCATGTCCCGATGATCATATTATATATTATGGACAACATGCATCGAAAACAAAATGCCTGGTATGTGGTATCAATATATATCGAACCGATCAAGTAACAAAAATGGTCCCTCGAAAGGTTCTCCAACATATTCCCATAATTCCATGTTTGCAACGACTGTTCAGGTGCCAAAGCATAGCACAATTTATGGATTACCATGCACGAAAGAAAATTGAATATGGCGTTCTTCGAATTTCTGTAGATGGTTATGCATTTAAGGAAATTGCTGCAAAATGGCAAGAATTTATAGATGAACCTTGTAATGTTAGGCTTTCATTGGCAACTGACGATGTTACTCCATTTGGAGAGCTTCGGTCTGTTTACTCATTGTGGCCTATTTTTTTTATCAACAATAACATTCCTCTTTGGATGTCAATAAAGAGGGAGCACATAATGTTTATAATGATTATTCCAGGTATTTGTTTACATTAATTTTTTGAATTTAAAATTTTCATTTTTCTCTTTTTTTGCATAACATATTTTATTTATTTATTTACGTATATATACATACCACGGTAGTAATTTTGTGTAATTTCAAAAAATTAGGTAAGTACCAAGTTAAATATATGAATGTGTATATCGAGCCTCTTATCGACGAGCTACTAAAGTTATGGGAGGGCATCACTATGTATGACATCTATAAACCAATTGGGCAGAAGAGATTTCAATGCTGTGGAAAAGTTTTATGGAAAATTCATGATGCCCCAAGAGTAACACATTTTTGTGGTATGTAACGTTCCATATTGCACGCTTGAATAATATATAATTAATTGAATATATCATGCATGTTGTTTAAATAATCATTTCGTATATTAATAATTCACATTAATCCATATGTTGCAGGTCTTCAAACAAAGGGTAAATTTGCATGTCTAGTTTGTGGTCCTAAGATGAAATCTCGTTGGTCAAAAAGATTAGGAAAGGAGGTGTTTGATGAGTATAGACACTTCCTCTCTAAGAACCATAAGTATCGTACTAATGAAAAATATATTTTCAATGGGAAACAAGAGACTGGACTAAAACCACAAAGAATGACACCTCACCTATGGAAGTTGGCATATGACAAAATTAATCCTCGAGGTACACATTTTGTTTATGTATCGTAAATGGAATCATGTTTTGAAATTTTATTTTAATTATTCATTTTATTTTACCACATTTGATAAATAATGTTCTGATTTTTTTTACGCTTCATCAATGTCGTCGTCGTGAAGGTAGTAATAATGGGCTTTCACGAGGAATGAAATGTTATCCCACTCAATTCATGAGGTTGCCTTACTATAAGGACCTAAAAATAGTTCATTTATTTGATACAATGCATATCAGGAAGAATGTGACAGAAACATTGTGGCGAACCATAGATGGCAGGAGGGATAAAGAAAAAATTATCAAAATTTGTAATGACATTCGGGAAGCCAATCATGCAATGCAAAGTGTGATCCAATCAAATAATGATGGAGACCAAAATAACCTTCCATGGTTATTAACAGAGTAGCAAAGCAATGGTGTAAAAGAGGTCATTCAAAAAATTAAATTTCCCACAGGTTTTTGTTCAAACATAAAGAGTATCTTAATGAAGAAAGGTGAATTTGGTGGGGTAAAAACACATGATTGACATACCTTCATTAAGGTAATTAATCATTTTAGTATTCATATTTCGTATACATTTTTTGAGATTTTTATTTTTTTGTCTAGTTTTGAACAAGTAACGATTCGTTTTTATTGTTACAGTATGTTCTACCTCTATCTCTCCCAAACGACTTTGACAACAATGTCAAACAAGTTATATATGATCTTGGAAAATACATGAGGTAAGTAGCTGCAATATATATGCAATTTTTTTTTTTCAATTTTTTGTTGTACTTAATGACATGTGTTTTACTTGTAATGTAATATGTATTTACATGTTTTGTTGAAACATGTTATTTTCTTACATCATGATCTGTAGATGGTTGTCATTGAAAGAAATCCATGAAGATGATATAAAGTATCGGAAGAGAGAAATTCCATGGCTAATGTGTGAAATGCATAAGTATCTACCTCCAACATTTTTCAATGCACAAGAACCCTACTTCATACACCAAGTTGAGGAGACTGAAATGTGTGGACTTGTACACACAAGGTCAATGTGGATGGTGGAGAGACACTTGAAATCATTGAAGGCTTTGGTTAGCCAAAGAGCACGTCCTGAGGGTTCTATGGTGGAGGGATATATGGTATATGAATCCATGGTGTATATTAGTGAGTATCTTCCTAAATTAGCAGCGCAAGCTATGCATGTAGTGGATTGCATTTGGGATGTGAACTCCATCAAAAAATTTGAAATGGAGTAGTTGTTGGGGAAAGGTACAATGAAGAAAGTGAGAGGTAAAAAAATTGTGGATATTTTTAATAAATATAAATTTTTCATTTTTTGTGTATATGATCATACTCATTTAATATTTATTCTTTCATCATTTATTAATATTTACCATGGTTATAACTAATATTTAATATTGGCGAATTGTGATTTTTTGATCGGTCAATTGTTCAATATTGGGATGCACTACATTTATACATTGCAAACAATCTTGACTAGATGAAGGTATGGATTGATAGATGTAAAGAACATCATGGTGATAGGTTATCATGGAAAGAACTGTCTGAATTGGTTAGAGAAGCTCATCGTAATGGAGATTCCGATGTTACGCAGAGGGAAAAAGATTTAGCATATTGTTTGAAAGATGGAAAGGCAAGAAAATTCACCCATTTTATTCATTTATTTTATATTATATTAATGTGACTATAGGTGTGTTTTCTTCATATTATACTTTCCAAGTTATATAAATTTGTTTATTATTAATTGACAATGCATCTTTTACATGTGTGACATATTGCAGTTGAAACACCACAAGGCTATGCGTTGCAATGGTCGTAAATTTCACATCAAACAGTTGGATGAAACCAGAAAAACTTCTGATAGTGGGATAACTGTAGTATTCCAGGTCACCAATGTTTCCTCTAGGAGTGACAGACATCCTTGAGAATCTGAAAATAGATACTATGGGTTTTTGAATGATATAATTGAGTGTGACTTTAATTCCTTCAAATTAGTTTTGTTCGATGTCAAATGGTATAGGTTACAAATGCATGAACATGATGAGGAAATAACCGTTATTCAACATGCCAATGTATTTCCGATGATTAAAACAACAGTTTTTGAAAAAACAAATGACCGCTATGTTTTTCCAAGTCAATGTGAATAAGTCTTTTACTCAAAGTTTCCAGGTAAGAGGGATTGGTCATTTGCTGTTAGATATGATCCAAGAGGAAGGCCAGTAAAATATACTGTAGATGAAGAAGATGATATTGAAGAAGAAGATTATGTAGAGCTAGAGAAGGAAGAATATGGGTCGAAAAATGAAGAAGATGGAGAAGATGAACTAGGTGTAGGAGACAATGCACTAGTTCTTGATGATGATATCGATGCAGATATGCTCGAAAATGACATTGATGATGATGATGATATCATCAATCCTTTCAACATTGTTTCTGAATTGGATGCTGATACAAATGTCGAGTTGGATGATCAAGAAGAAGATACATAAGAAGGATGATACAAATGTTGTGTTGAGGTATGTAACTAGATATTTTAATTTGTATGAATTATTCTCTTTAAATAATTTTTTATGTGGGTTAATTACATGTTTTTAAGTTTTATTTCATTTTTGTTTTGGTAGTTTCTATGCATGATTACTATGTTTCTTTTGTTTAGTTTTTAGTTTATAGATTGAGTATTGGGGAATTGAGAGCGATGTGAGGGGGGGGGGGAGAGGCCATATGGGCTTCCACCTTCACGTGGTTGGCCTTGTTTAGTAGAGAATAAATTATTCTTGAAACCAAGAGAAGTTCATTAATTCATATTTATACTCAAATATCACTCACATACCCACTCCATATACCGTTTCATATCGTCCTCGTTTTGTTTTATTTTTATCAATCGAATTTTAAAGGAAACAACTATTAAAATAAATTGTACTAGGGCTAGAGTACATGATGGACAACAATGACCTGTGAATGGGGCCAACGTTGAAATTTTTTCAAAATGTTTCTGTATGCACCGAAATTTGACATGGATACTCTGTTCACATTTGACATGCACTGAAATTTGACATGGATAGTCTGTTCCATGTCAAATTTCAAGATAGTTCCAACAACAATTCTATAGAAGGGAATGACAAACATTGACAGTGAGACGTGCATGGTGAACGTTGATGCAAATGTGGATGATCTCAAATATTATGTGGGGACATCATACATCCTTGAGTCTTGAAACCATCCCATACTGTCAAGACATGTGTCTAGTCTAACCATGTCAAATTTTGACGCATACATGAACATATTGAAGAAATTTCAACATTGGCCCCATTCACTGCTCACTATGTGGGGTCGATGCATGACATTTGTGGTGGGTGAATTGGAATTTCCATGACATTTCAAGAGAGTTACAACAAACATTATACATATGGAAATGATGAATGATGACAATGAAACATCCATTATGAACGTTGATGCAAACATGGATGATCTCAAAGATTATGTGGGGACATCAGACATCCTTGAGTCTTGAAACCCTCCCATATCGTCAAGGCATGTTTCTAGTCTAATCATGTCGAGTTTCGATGCATACATGTACAATTTGAATAATTTTCAACGTTGGCCCCATTCACTGCTCACTGTGCGAGGTCGATGCAAGATGACATTGGTGATGGGTGTATTGGAAGTGACATGAAATTTTAAGAGAGTTACAACAAAGATTATATAGATGGAAATAACGAATGATGAAAATGAGACATCCATTATATTGAACCTTGATGCAAACATGGACGATCTCAAATATTATGCGGGGACATCAAATATCCTTAAGTCTTGAAACCCTCCCATACCATCAAGGAAACTATCTAGTCTGACCATGTCAAATTTCAATGCATACGGGAATAGATTGAAAAAATTTCAACGTTGGCCCCATTCACTGCTCACTGTGCGGGTTTAGTGGAAAAAATTTGTGATGGGTTTATTGGAAGTTCCATGTCAAATTTCAAGATAGTTCTGACAATGATTCTATAGAAGGGAATAACGAATGATGACAATGAGAGGTGCAACATGATGAACGTTGATGCAAATGTGGAAGATATCAAATATTATGTGGGGACATCATACATCCTTGAGTCTTGAAACCATCCCATACTTTCAAGGCATGTGTCTAGTCTAACCATGTCAAATTTCAATGCATACATGCACATATTGAAGAAATTTCATCGTTGGCCCCATTCACTGCTCACTATGTGAGGTCGGTGCATGACTTTTATGGTGGGTGAATTGGAAGTTCCATGACATTTCAAGAGAGTTCCAACAAATATTCTATAGATGGAAACAACAAATGATGACAATGAGACACCCATTATGAATGTTGTTGCAAACATGGACTATCTCAAATATTATGTGGGGACATCAGACATCCTTGAGTCTTGAAACCCTCCCATACCGTCAAGGCATGTGTCTACTCTAACCATGCCAAATTTCGATGCATACATGCACAATTTAAAGAAATTTCAACGTTGGCCACATTCACTGCTCACTATGCGAGGTCGATGCAAGATGACATTTGTGATGGGTGTATTGGAAGTGCCATGACATTTCAAGAGAGTTCCAAAAAAGATTCTATAGATGGCAATGAAGAATGATGACAATGAGACATCCATTATATTGAAAGTTGATGCAAACATGGATGATCTCAAATATTATGCGGGGACATCAAACATCCTTAAGTATAGAAACCCTCCCATACCTTCAAGGCAACTATCTAGTCTAACCATGTCAAATTTCGATGCATATAGGCACAGATTGAAAACATTTCAACGTTGGCCCCATTCACCACTCACTGTGCGGGGTTGACGGAAGAAATTTGTGATGGGTGTATTTGAAGTTCCATGTCAAATTTCAAGATAGTTCCGACAACAATTCTATAGAAGGGAATGACAAACATTAGAAATGGGACGTGCATGATGAACGTTGATGCAATTGTGGATGATCTCAAATATTATGTGGGGACATCATAGATCCTTGAGTCTTGAAACCATCCCATACTGTCAAGGCATGTGTCCAGTATAACCATGTCAAATTTTGACGCATACAAGAACATATTGAAGAAATTTCAACGTTCGCCCCATTCACTGCTCACTATGTGGGGTCGCTGCATGACATTTATTGCGGGTGAATTGAAAGTTCCATGACATTTCAAGAGAGTTCCAACAAATATTATACATATGGAAACGACAAATGATGACAACGAGACATCCATTATGAGTGTTGATGCAAACATGGATGATCTCAAAGATTATGTGGGGACATCATACATCCTTGAGTCTTGAAACCCTCCCATACCGTCAAGGCATGTTTCTAGTCTAACCATCTCAAATTTCAACACATACATGTACAGTTTGAAGAAATTTCAACGTTGGCCCCATTCACTGCTCACTATGTGAGGTCGATGCAAGATGACATTGGCGATGGGTGTATTGGAAGTGCCATGACATTTCAAGAGAGTTCCGACAAAGATTATATAGATGGAAATAACGAATGGTGACAATGAGACATCCATTATATTGAACATTTATGAAAACATGGGAGATCTCAAATATTATGCGGGGACATCAAACATCCTTAAGTCTTGAAACCATTCCATACCATCAAGGCAACTATCTAGTCTAACCATGTCAAATTTCAACTCATACGGGAACATATTGAAAAAAATTCAACGTTGGCCCCATTCACTGCTCACTGTGCGAGTTCGGTGGAATAAATTTTTGATGGGTGTATTGGAAGTTCCAAGTCAAATTTCAAGATAGTTCCGACAACGATTCTATAGAAGGGAATGATGAATGATGACAATGAGAGGTGCAACATGATGAACGCTGATGAAAATGTGGACGATCTCAAAGATTATGTGGGGACATCATACATCCTTGAGTCTTGAAACCCTCCCATACCGTCAAGGCATGTGTCTAGTCTAACCATGTCAAATTTCGATGCATACAAGCACATATTGAAGAAATTTCAACGTTGGCCCCATTCACTGCTCACTACGTAAGGGACTACTCTGTTGCTTTATCAAGGGAACTCTCAATCACTCCTCCTCTATCACTCCAACAAGGGATAGTGATGTCGTTATGTCAGTAGTTCACTCCTTCTCTGTCGCTCCAGTAAGGGCACTCTAAGTCGCAGGTAGGTGAGGTTTTCTAGTGGCAATTTTGATGGTTTTTCTAGAACAACCACTTGGGTATGTGTTGTGCCTTTCATTGCTTATCCAAAGTCATTCCTCTCCTTCATGTGTCATGGTTAATGCATCCATATAGGTTCCCTTTTCTTTAAAAATGTGACTATATCTCATTGCATGCCTAGATTATATGTGGGTTTGTAATATTACAGAAATACTTATAGCTATATTTTGAATATTGTAAAAAATGTGAGTTTTATCTTGCCCCTTACTTATCTTTGCATCCTAAGATTTTACATTGGTTCTTTTATGATCAAGTTGATCAATATAGTAGGGTTGATATTTTTTTGCATTAAGAGAAGCAAAGTTGGCGTACAATAAGTATACTGACAAATGCTCATCAACTATGGAAAATTAAGAACACAACCTTAAAAATAATCTAAATATTAGTCAATCACGGTATGTACAAAAGCCCGTACATGTTCTACCAGTCAAGCCCTACCTACCAACACATTTAGTAGCCAATATAATGAATGTCACCTTTTCTCCCACACTACATTTAGAGAGAAGTTAATGTTTGTTAGTGAAATCATGGCTTATATCCTTATTTTATAGGGTGAACCCTTTGTGTTTTTCTAGTGAGTAGATTTTGTCAAAAAGAACAAAAATTGCAAATATTATATTAAAATTTTTGGAGATAGAACTTATGGCTTATGTACAATTGACCTTTGGGATTTCCAAAGGCGATATAGTTTGAACCTTAGATTTAGATTTTAAACATATGACAAAATTCAAACTATCACTCCAAGAAGACTATAAATATAGGGATTTAGTTTGTAGCAAGAGGACCATATGGAGAATTTGGAGCTCTAAATTTATAATGAAAAAAATACTTTAAACATTGCAAGTGGTTTTGGTTTCAATATTTTCTCTTAAAAACTATTTGTGAGTGTTGTTATCTAAGTTTTTGATAGGTAATTGTTGCATATTTCTTAACTATCTAACATAATAGATGTTTGTTTGTTGAATTATTTTTCTTGTTTTCTAACCTTTAATCAAATATTCAATTCTAAATTGCTAATTATGGTTATGGTATAATTATGCCATATTTTATGTTAATTTATATTCAACTTATCTATCTCAGTTTTATATTTCATTTTGTTTCATTGTTGAAGTAACATTGATATCTTTTGTTGAATATACAAACTAACATTCACTTTGAGAGGTTGATGTGTTTCCCTGATGATCAAAGTGTGCATATTTCAGTTTTTGTTTCCAACGTCCTTCAATTGGCTTAGCATAATAGTTTAACCTTTTCTCCTAGAATGAACTTAGGTTTTCAAGAAAAATATAGGAGAGCCAAGGTTTACCAAACCCTCTCTTCCTTGAAGTTTTAATGTAGTTTCAAAAATATTGGTTGGATACTAATAACTTTACCATGGAGGTATTAAGTTAGAATCCCTTCAGTTCCCTTAGGCATGCTCATAAAAGGAATTGATAAAAGGAGCAATGATTAGTTTTGTTTCATATAAAAAGGCACAATCATCATATATCAAAGAAATGAATCAATAGGGGTATGTTCACCTTTAATGACTTCAAATGCTAAATTTTATAGGGTTTAGTGGACAAAAATCAAGTTTCTCACCTTGTGTCTAATGACAAGAATATAAATGAGCTTTCTTTACAACATCCAACAAATAAAAATCTTCTCTTGGATACAAGTGGCTTTGTTTGAAGCCTTTCCTTGAGGGTTGTTTGAAAAATTGAGGCAACTTGATCCCAAGAAAATTGTTTGAACAAATTGTCATTACCATAATCAACATTGTCATCGGTATCGTCATCCTTGTTGTCGCCATGGTCATCGTCATTGTCATCATCATCATTGTCTTCATCATAATTGTCCCAGTCATCATCATCAATACCATCATCATCATTGTCAACATCATCATCATTGTTGTTATTGTGATCATCATCATATCGTCATTGTCGTGATCATTTTCATCATCGTCATGATCCTCATTGCCATTGTCACCACCAATAATCAACATTTTTCAACATCCTACTCCTCATCATCGTCATTGTCATCATATTCATTGTCAATGTCATCATCATCGTCATTGCCATCACCATAATCAACATTGTCGTCATCGTCATCATCATTTTTATGTGGGTTATTAAGGTTAGGGATAGGAGTTATATATA
>JASDQU010438751.1:0-10060 GCA_032191745.1 Picea mariana | reverse complement strand
TAAAAAAAAAAATGAAAGCACATAACTCATGCCCCATAACCTCACCTCACTGTGCATGACATTCCCAACAAAAAATAACCTCATGACCTCCCGAATGATAGTGCCCTTGACCAGTGCATAACCTCACCTCCCGACTGAGAGTTCCCTTGATCGGTGCTTAAACTCACCTCTCAGCTGAGAGTGACCTCGCGTGAATTCATTGAGAGTGATAGGAGCCCTAGCTCATTAATCAATCTCATGACATATGAGAATAACCACACCTTCCCATGACTGGGATTTCTTTTACTGGTGTGACAGAGGAGGACCAAACTCCCGACAGACAACAACATCACTAGCCGTTGCTGGAGCGACAGAGGAGGAGTGACAAAGGAGGAGTGATTGAGAGTTCCCTTGCTAAAGTGACATAGTAGTCCCTTGCTGGAGTGACAGAGGAGACCCCACCTTGTCTGGGAATGATGCCAAAATCAGTAAGTTCTTAAAATCCTTTAAAACCCCAAATCATGAATTAAATCTCTGCCAAGGTTTTGTTAAGCCTGTTAACGAATTTGAGAAAGAGAATATATTTTGGAAGCCCTAAACATTTACTCCATTTGTCATGCAGTTTCTCAACTAGAGGTTAATATGCTTGGATTGCTATAACCTTTATTTCCAAGACCCCATGACCGATGATTTTGGATAATAGGGGCAGTGAATTTCCATAAACACCAAATGGAAGATCCTATGATCTCAAGAATTGGAGTGTCAGGGCTTTTAATCCTGCTAGATTGCAAGTACTTTTTGTGAAAAATCAATTTCCACCATTCCCTTCCTTTGGATACTAGTCTCCATAGAATTTTGGACCTGAATGTTAGGTTCATGAGAAAGGGATATTTTGCATATAATCTTCCTCTCTCCTATGAAACACTCACTATATTACAATTTAAAATATGATTTTTTTTGTTTTTTTTATTCCCCTCTTACAATATAAATTTATGGATATCTCTCCCACTACGTTGCATGATTCTAATTGATGCTAGAAAACAATATCCTTAAGAAAAAAGTAGGGTTGATAGAACAAAATTTATCAAAACCCCTCTATCTACTAGATTTAACCAAGCATAATTCCACCTTTACCTTTACTCTCCTATACTACCCTTTACTCTCAATTTCTCGCTCCCTTTTGACATGTATAGGCCACCTTTACCTTTCTACCGTTTCTTCTGCTTGGGTTGAGGAATCAAATCCCTTAATGTCTGCCACCTTCTATTATAGTTTCCTTTCCTCAACCCCACTTGTAGTCTCACCTTAGAATCCTCAAAACATGTGTCACATGTTGCCTTGTTTTTTTCTAACCTAGTTCCATCTTGTTGATGAAGTGAAAACATTTTCTTAACCCAAAAATGAAGGGGAAAATAGGCATCCTATGCAAACTCAACAAGGAGGTGTTGATTCTAAAGGTGAAGGAAAAAATTATGGTGTGTCCACTTTGATGATATATTAATTAAAGGGAGAATCAAGATGTTGAGGTTGCTTCTAAGTCATCATGACAAAAAATAAAAATGGTTGGAAAAGTTAAGGTATGACAGGGATCCTTAATTTGTTCTGAGTACACAATATAATGGGTTTTCTTTAACAGAGAAGGTTGGAATCATATAATCTTGCCCCTTCATTTTTGTAAGTAAAGACATTCAAGTTTTCCCTTTCTTACAAACTCCCTATGGTTCAATGTTTTCCATGTTTTTTATTGGTTTCATAACCCTAAAAATTGGGATTGATTGACCTTTCCTTTTGTTTATTCTTACATGATTTCCCTAAGACATTTTTTTTTTTAAATCGGTATGCTTAGGTTTTGTCTTGTCTTAAAATTTTTGTTGGAGAATCTCTTGGAAGGTTCCTATCATTTCTTGTATGATCCGAGCATAGTTTTAAGTATGACTGACAAGGATCTATTCAAGAGAATCATTATCTACCAATTCATATATTGATTCCCCCCTCCTGCTACCTTTCCAAGATATCATAGATAGGATCAACAATTTGAGGATGTAAATTATAGCTTTGAAGCCAATCAATGTCATTTTTGAAAAATGTTTAACCTATCCTAGATTTATCATTTTTGGGGAAAAACTAAGTTTTACAATTTTCATCTTTTTTGAGTGGTTTTTGGCCCTGAAAACTTGCTAAAATAGGTTCAACATCCCTTCATATTGTAGATCTAGCTTCAATTTTTATATCACACTTCAAAATTCCCATTTTTTAGCTATGGTTGAGGAAATATGGCTCCAAGAAGTTATGGTTCCCTTGAATCATATACAAGTAAGAGAGGGTGTGCCTTGATCCAAACGTGTAACTTCAAAAATATGAAGCATATTGAAGAGAATAGATATAGTAAAGAGTACAAGGTGGAAATCCTCAAGGAGATTAGATGTAGGGCCTTAATCATGCAATGTCTAATGGTGTGAGATACGGTGAGGATAAAAATGGAAACCCTTGAAGTGTCTATTTCAAAGAAGTTTTTTAAGTCAACCCTGATATTGTTAGTGTGGAAGTATGACACTTTCTAGGATTGTCATATGCACCTATAGTCTCTATTTACTATTCACGTCAATGCTTTATCTTCACCCTCTATGCATATGTGCCATCCTTGTCTCCTATTGAATGAACGTCATGTAGGGAAATCTTGTGCTTTTAATCATATTTAATCCCATTTGTATTCCATGTCTCATCCGTTCAATTATACATGGTTTTTTCTTGGAGCTAAAACATTATAGAATTCAATTTTGGTATGAAGTCAAGTCAGTGGGAAGTGATGAACAACTAGACAACATAAGAATATCACTCCACCCATTCTAGTATTGGACCGAAAATATCATAAAACACATGTTTAAATCAAGTATTGGTGTTGGGGAATGATCCATGCAACACTGAGGAACATAAGGGTCGATATCTACCTAGGGTCTTGAATCCGAAAACATTATGAAACACAATCATGAATTGTATCATGTTGAGCACCACCTCAATTTGTTTGTTGCATGTTCGATTACTATATTGAAAAAGCCCCATTTGGGTATGTATAATCTTTTGATTATGTCCTCTAGATATTATGGATCTGTTAGTGTAGTTTTATGGTTCACCAATGGATAAATTCTAACATGAATGTATGGTTCACCATATCCATAAGAAAATTATGGTTCCTTTTCCATCCCCATGCTAACATATTCACCTCATGCCTTCAACGGTGCCTTTCAACTAGAATCAATGGCACATGCCCTCACTAATGTCACCTTACAATTAATATTAGTTCCTTCAATGGTTCCTTTTCAAAATATTGATAATATCACCTTAGCATCATCAATGCCTTTGACAGTTTCTTTTAACATCATCACTTCATGTCACCTCATGATAATTCCACCTCTAATGCCCTCACTAGTTGTAGGATAGCATTTCCAAATTTCACCCTCCCTCATAATAGTTGTTTCCTCTCACCTCTCTTTCCTTCACTAGTTCAACCCTACAGTGTTAATCTTAAGAGGGAATTTGAGGAAGCAAGGCTTCATCATCTAGACCAAGGTGTAACAACATGTTTTTGAAGAAGTGAAAATGTTGAAGTTGTGCACTACACCTATGCTTACACTACTATATGTTGCTAATCCTTTTGATATAGAAGATGATGCATATGACTATGGGATAGGTATTTTTCTGACACAACAATGTCATTCCATTGTGTTTTACTTAGAGACATTCAATGAGACAATCCACAACTTTTGAAGTTATGATAGAGAGATGTGCTCCATTGCTTAAGTAGTTCACTAGTGGAGACACTATGTATGGGGGAAATAAATAGTTATTCAATCTAACCATAAGCCACTACAGACCTAGAGAAAAATTGAGAACACACCACATATGAAATGGAATTTCTTATAGAAATTTCAATTGGTTATCAAACATTTACATTGAAGAGATAAAAATGTAGACTACTATTTGAGTCGACCACAATAGCATTCACAGTGGTTCTTAACACAAAAAGGTGTGATATAGAACACTAGCAAGAGTTCTACAATACCCACATAAATTTTGTGAAATTTTATGCAACCATTTAATAAGGATGCCACATTACCTACACAAGACTTATTGTTAATTCGGTTGAGCTATATGTAATACATCATGTAACAAGTATACCTAGTGTACTCTATTAATAAGGTTAGTTAGTAATCATACTTTCCCTATTCAATGACGTGTAGTAAGTAATGTAACTACAACTTGTTATACCATGTAGTAAGCTGATCGTATTGGACTAGTTCATTTAATGCATATAGCTCAGCTTGGTTTGATTTCCATGTACTTACCTAAGCTCAGTAAGCTTGTGTGCATACCATAGCCCATAGAGTATGAGTTCCATTATCTACTAGCTATAGTAATCTTATGTATTGCTTTGATTAGATTGCCATTGGTTTTAGACCATTACCCTTACTGGTACATAGCTAGTATTACTCTTACATATAGGCTTATCATATACTAATTACCATAATCAATCATGTCGTGTTATGGATACAATATATGCAAGTAACATATCTCAATAAGCTCGTATATCATGATGTGCTTTAAATACCCTTATTATAAGTAAGACCATCTATATTCACTTGTATTGTCATACTAATATGATTGAGCAGAACCCATTGAAAGCTGACTATTCAGTACACATGCCTTATTAAGAGTAAAATAATGGTGTTTCCTTATACCTATATTATGAGATGAACGTATGGCATTAGTACTATGTTGATAGTGATTATGAGTAAGCTAATTACGAGTGAGTGTTTACCTTATCTCCCTAATCATCATACTTAGCTTCATTGAAATGACAGTATTAACTTCATACTACATGTTGAAAACTGTATATTCAGAAGAATAAGCTTGAATTCCATTGATATAAATAACATAGAATGGCAACACTTGGAATTTATTACATATGATATCTGTACAATACTAGCTCATTACTATCCATGATATTCAAGTAATGAATGACTCTATATTACTAGTACATAACCATTACAACTCTTATACTATCTCTATCATATTAATATGGGTTTCTTACTCATATGTGATGATTACAGACCATGTAGTAATACCTATAACTCTATATGTGATATATCACCTATGTTAAGCAATATCACATATAATGCTATAACTATGATTGAAGCAAGCACTAAGTAGCTCGTATACTAATAAATAAAGGTAAGCTAATCCACTGTGTTCATATTTTATGTCATACCAAAGCATTACCCTAATAGATTAAGCACATGATCCATGATAGAGTGATCCTCTTGTATTCACAGTATTGATTCACTATATTTCCATAACTAATCCAGGTGTGTTGACTAATGGTAGATGATGTAATAGAATATGTGCTATAGATTACAGTATATGTTACATTGCTAGATATGATTAATCCAATACTATCTTTATTACATCTTACATAACCCTTACTAGTTATCATGATCTTATTGTCCGGGATCTATGCAATCCATGTCCATTAAGCTAAGAGATATGGCCAATGTATACAGTGTGCATTACTTATACCATCATAGCAGTAGTATACAGTAAGTAATGGAGTTTACTCATTAGTGATTGATATATACAGAGTATGCTATAGTTCTAGCTAACTTAGCTCTGTTGATACATGGTGTTTATTCATGTGAGTGATTCCCATTACTAACCTTGTATGTAAGTAAGTTACAATATTATCTACTTAGTACTAATCCCATTCCTTATATGATAATCATATCCTGTAATCCATATCCATGAACAACTATTGCCCCGTATGTAACATGATATCGATTTCATTACTAGTAAGCTCCAATTCCATTGATATAGTGAAATAGAAGCAATAGTAATATGGAGTTATAGATACCTAAACAATAAGTATGATTATTCTTATCACATGCTTATACAAGTGTGTTCTATTCAATGTATTCCCCTAATCATTATACACATAGATTGCTTGGACTCGGCTTTATGCACTAGTATTACTCTCATGTATTTCCCGTATTCATTGTAGTTATGTACCTATCTTGTACTTCACTTTTCATAGTTACTATGTTTCCCTAATCAATGATAGTGTTACTTATCATGATATCAGCTTAAGTAGAGTAAGTAATGAACTCCTATGGTATACGTATGTGTAAACACCATGTTATTAGCTTCCATTACCTAAGTTATGCTATTAGTACTGTGTTAATTATTCGTATTAGCTAACCTTTACAGATCACTAAACAACACAATGCCTGGAATCATACTAAGCTCTGTATTAATAAGATCTTGTTATGGAAACTACATGATATGGAACTCAAAGCATAATGATACCACCTAATAATGATGAAGAAGCTATGTGGATACGTGAAGAAGATGAATAAGCTGTGGATACGTGATATGAAGAAGCTGTGGATAGATTGTATATTCCTGATAATGATACCACCTAATGATAGATGAAGTATGACCATTGATTCTCTCTGATTACAGGATAAAGAGAATAATAGTAGTAATATTAAGCTGTATTACTTAGCTAGCTTACTAATTACGATGGCAAACCATTCCTTATTATGCATATTAGATTAGTGATACTACTTAGCTTTATAGTGATATGTGTTGTGATATTTAATTGCTGTAATAAAATCCCACATAAATTGTCAACCAGGTTCGTAAACTGATGAACTGCAGACACAGTATGTGCAGGCAACTGACATAAGTATACTCTAGTTTGTCTTTCCAAGAGCAAGAGGACTAAGCAATCACTTGATCACGCAAAAAATCAAACCAAAATATCATTGCTCTACACTGAAACTTAACAATCAACTAAGGGATCAATCATGTAAATTCTATAAAAAACAATCATCCATTGATTAATGAAAACAAAACAACAATTTCCCAAGTAGATGTCTGTATCAACCAACTTTATGGATCCACTCAAGTCTACATCTGATTATGTTACTGACCTATCATGAGACTAATTAGTTGGAGAATGTTCCCTAGCAACCAAACCTATTCTTAACCTAAGAGGCTTACCTCATAACAAGCATGACAAACTACAGGGTGCCACTGCATTCTTACCCACACACAATAACCAGTGTGCAGGTGAATGACTCTGAAAGAGTCTTGCCACAAAGCTTGACACTTTACTTGATGAAGCAACGAAGTAACTATATTCTGGGAACACTTGCAACTCTCAGAAAATAATTTAAACACACAGCTTGTACACTAATCAATAGGTACACTCGAATGTAAACACACAACATGCATTTAAACTAAGCTCTTCGCTCCTGAAATGTTATCTCTCGTTGCTACAGTACCTCTAGAGGTCACACCACACATAACAAGCAAGTACTTCAAATCCCCAAAGACAGAGTCTCATTAACAACCTATGCCCTTAATACCATAGAGTCTGAATACAGTAACTGATTATTTTGCAGATACAATCCATTCTGTCAACAGTAAAAGATGTATTCAAATTTTATTAAAATGTGACCAGGTCATCACAAAGCTTCTATATTTAATATTTATTCTTCTTATCTGAAAATAAGTGATGAAGTATTTCCTTGTGAATAGGTATGATTTATGGAAGTCTCAACGTGCTCATACATCTCATTTCAGATCGTTAGAATGTGCTCGATAAACCAACCTTTGTTAATTCAGAATCAATCTTGTGCTTCTCGTATTATAACCCCAGGTTGTCACATACACAATAGATGAATTCTAGATCCTAATTTAATTTTACCTAGTGAATGAGGTGAGTGCTTACTTATTCATCATTTATGGGAAGTATTTAAACGAGGTATTTGAGATTAAGTAAGCTACAAATAAATAATGGAACATATGCGACCTTCAAATATCTACAGAGAAGGAGATATGCTTTGGTGAAATACATGAATAAAAATCGTTTATTTGCAATCTATGTGTTCATATGAAAGATTCTCCATTGTACTAAGGGAAATCTGATTCATAGCTTAAGAGAAATCCGCAATGGGTACAAAACACACAAAACCTCAAGCAAACTTAGAATCTAAACTCCACACCAATTCGTTCAAGAATGTAGCTACAACAAAGTAAAGAACATGTAATATACATATAACTCAACTTACCAGGGGAGGTGGGCCCATGCCTTCCCAAGTAGTGAGTGAAAACGATTCAGTAACTCACCACGCTTATGAACAAAGATAAATCAAAACCTAATTAACATCACACATAAACCCTTACTTTATTCACAACACATGTAATGTTCTTGACTTGGCTAGTCTAGGAAACGCTGCTAATGTGTGTGTAGGATCAAAGGTTTACATCATATAAATGATCATACAAATAATAAACGCGACAAAGGACTACAGAGTTTGTATTCTGATATCTCCGTGGATTACAAAATGGCTGAATGAAGTTGAATAAACTGACAATACTTGACTAGATCAATAGACAAAGGATCTTATCCATAATACAAATAAGAAATTGCGGCTGAATAAAATAACAACACTCGGCTAGATCAAAATACAAAAGGATCTTAGCCAGAATACAAATAAGCAACTAAAAGATAATACCCGAAATATGGGAGCACTACAGAATCAATGAAGAATGATGGAAGACCTGGATGATCTTCCCGGTGACTAGGGTGTGTCTTTCAACACCGAAATCAGCCAACTGGTGTCTTCCTCTTGGAATACACTGAACTATCTCTCCTGAGGTGCGCCTCTTCTCCTCAATGACAAGTCATAATCTGCATAATGATGAATTAGGTCACTAACCCTTATTTTATATCTTTCCAAAACCCTAAATCATGTTGAAACCCTAATTCATTGTTGACTTCCAAAACCCTAAATCACTGCTGAAACCCTAATTCACTGTTGACTTCTATTTTTAGCTCATAATGACTTAAAATCCATTTTAACTCTTTTTAGCTCAATGTCACTTTCCGAATATAACACCTATGACTAGAGTGACCTCTAGTAACCCTGTTTACCCCTCTTTGGCCCTAGCTATAGTCTAACGGGGTAGTTTAGACCATTAAGCCTCCTCTCTGGAGCTCCTATTTGGAAAGGGACATTACAGTCCTCCCTTCCCGAAATTGCTTGTCCTCAAGCAATACCATTCTAGGGTGCTGCAACACTTTCTCGCTCTCCCAAGTAGCGTCCTCTACTGGAAGCCCTCTCCATCTGATCAAACACTCTCTGATGACCCTGCTCCTTAGTTTCCACTCTCGAAACTCCAAAACCTCCTCCAGAACTAACTCCAACTGTCCCTCCTCATCCAATAGGGGAAGCTTCTCTGATGTGCTAATGAATTGTCCCACTACCTTTTTGAGGCAAGACACATGGAACATGTTATGAATCTTGCTCCCCTCTGGAATATCTAGCTCATAAGCAACCTCACCTACTCGACGCATGATCCTGTAAGGACCATAAAATCTGGGCTTGAGCTTCTCGGCCCCACTCTTCTTCAGAGATGACTGTCTGTAGGGTTGGAGTCTCAAGAAAACCAAATCTCCAACCTTAAAGTTGCGCTCTATCGTGTGCCTGTCCGCACTTATGTTCTGTCAGTTTTGCCCCGTCTGCAGGTTCTATTTCAATAACTTGAGAATCTCCTGACTCTCTATGATCCAATCCTTGGCCTTGGGAGCTCTACTCTCCCCGAACACCAAGTCTACCAAAGTGGGAGCATCATATCCGTACAATGCTCGGAAGGGGGTCATACCAATGGACATGTGGAAGGTGGTGTTGTAGCAATGTTCTCCTAAATGTAACCACTTTACCCATGTTCTCTGTTGTCTTCCTACATAGTTCCTCAAATGCCCTTCAACCCACTTGTTGACAATCTTGGTCTGCCCATCTTTTTGAGGGTGATAACTGGTGCTAGGTGTCAACTCTTTCCCCACCAACTGAAATAACTCTCTCCAAAATGTACCTATGAACCGACTGTCCCTGCCACTGACGATGTTCTTCAGTAACCCATGAAGTCTAAATACCTCCATAAAGAAAAGCTTGGCTACCTGAGCTGCACTGTACTCTGTCGATATGGCATAGAAGTGAGCAAACTTGGTCAATCTGTC
>JASDQU010438750.1:181040-195327 GCA_032191745.1 Picea mariana | reverse complement strand
TATGTAATAATGTATTATTAATGTATTTTTACTTTATTACTTCAATATATTAATGTATTATCATAAATTAAATATTTTTATAATGTTTTAATGCTTTATTAATGTATTAATTAACAATACTTTATCAATGTCTTAAAACTTTATTAATGTATTATTTCATAATGTATAAATATTTTATCAAGAATATATAAATATATTAACTATATTATATTTAAACACAATAATAATGATTTAATATACCATTATAATTTATTATATAATTGACAGTTCTTTATTAATACATTTATTAATAATCTATAAACATGTTATTTATAAAATATCTTAACATTATAATAATATAATAATGAGTTAATACATTATTATAATATATTAATTTGGGTGATATATTATTAAATTATTAATGTATCTTTATTTTATTAATGTACCATTACTTTATTAATTAATGTATTACTTTATTATTCTATAAATATTTTATTAATGTATTAGTACTTTAATATAATAATTTTATGTTTTTTTTATTACTTAAATACCTTTTTAATGTATTAATGTTTTATTCATGTATTGCTTTATTATTGTATAATAATGTATTTATAATAATAATATATTATTATTTTATAATAATGTATTACTGTAACATTAATACATTATTAATACATTAATAAGGTATGATATTAATAATATATTATTAAAATATGAGTTAATATACTATTATAATTTACTAGGTAATGTATTTGTTAGTGTTTTATTAATACATTGAGTTAATACATTATTATAATGTATTATTAATATATTAATAATATATTCATATTTTTTAATGTATTTAATACATTAATGTATTAATGCATTAAATACATTAATGTATTAACGCCTTAATGTATTAATGCATTAATACATTAATGTATTAATGCATTAATACATTAATGTATTAATGTATTTAATGCATTAATACATTAATGTATTAATGTATTTAATGCATTAATACATTAATGTATTAATGTATTAAATACATTAACACGTTAATGTATTAATGCATTTATGCATTAAATACATTAACACATTAAATACATTAAATACATTAACGCATTAATACATTTAATACACTATTGTAGTAAGTATTGTTTTATACATTTAATACTTAACACATTAATGTATTTAGTATTTTATACATCCATTTATATATCATTAATGTATAGTTTAAATAATACATCAATCTATTATAAACATATTAATGTGTTTTTCTTATAATGTATTTTTATTTTATTCATGCATTATTAATATTTTATCAATGTAAATACTTTGTTAATGTTATGTATTATTGTATTTTTCAAAATTCTAATACTTTATTAATGTATATATGTTTTATTAAACAATTAATAATTAACTAATTTTAAAAATTTTGCAGTCTATTAATTTATACTTTTATTGATAAATTCAACTCTTAATATATTTATTATTTACATGTTACATTAATATATTAGGTTATACATTAATATATTGATACTTTATTTATGCATTTCATTAAAGTATTAATTAATTAATACATTAATGTATTTATACATTATTAGTGTTGTTTTCCTTTATTTATTAAATAATGCATTATTAATATATTATCTTAACCATGTCTTTATTTTTTTTATTACTTTCTTATTATTATATATAATACTTTATTATTTTTATTTTTATTAACTTTATTAAATAATTTGTTATTTACTATTTTATTTTTTCTAAATTAATTTATAATATACAAATATATTTTTTCATTATTAATGTATTATTTTAATAATTTATTTATTTTTTTATTCTTTTTTTATATATAATTTTCTAATTTATAAATAATTCTTGTTTAATATTAATTTTATTAGCTATAATCAATTGAGAATTAATAATTTTATTATTATTAATTAATAAATATTACTATTAAATAATTTCTAATTAATTAATTTTTGATAATTAAATAATCTTTTTTAATAATTTAGTTATTATTTAATATTTTTAATACATTAACTAATATATTAATTAATTAATATATTAAGATATTAATTAATTAATACATTAGTGTATTTATACATTATTAATGTTGTCTTCCTTTATTTATATATAATGTATTATTTTAACAATGTCTTTATTTTTTTATTACTTTCTTATTATTATATGTAATACTTTATTATTTTTGTTTTTATTAACTTTATTAAATACTTTGTTATTTACTATTTTATTTTTTATATATTAATTTATAATATATAAATGTATTTTTTCCATTATTATAATATTATTTTAATAATGTATTTATTTTTTATTAATTTCTTTATTTCTCTTTATTATTTTCTAATTTATAAATACTTTTTATTTAATATTAATTTTATTATTTATAATCAATTAAGAATTAATAATTTAATTATTAATAATTAATAAATATTATTATATAATTTCTAATTAATTAATTTTTTATAATTAAATAATCGATTTCTAATAATTTATTTATTGTTTAATATTTTTTATAAAGAAATAATAATTTACTATTACTTAATAATTAAATTATTATTTATTATTATTTAAATATTATTATTAAATTATTTAATTTTATATGAATATTAATTAAATTTTTATTTATTTTATTTTAAATAATAATTAAGTAATTACTAAATAATATTTAAATATTACATTTAAATTATATCAAAATATGTTTATGGTTGTAGTGATGCATGCCGATTGTCAATTAGCAACAACCATTTTTATGTAAAAAGTGGTTGATATAAGTAGATCAGCGTCATTAATTAAAAAAAAAGTGAAAAAATGGCGCCGAGTATATCAACCACTTTTTACATAAAAATGGTTGTTATTAGTATAATTTATATTAATTAAATTTATGTTTATAGTTTTGATGATAAAGAGGGTTATGATGTAATCTATTAATTCAACTTTTTGTTTATAGCTTTGATTATAAAGAGTTATTTGTTAGTTTTAATAAGAGAATTATTTAAAAAAATTTAGAGAGAAATAGAAACTAATTACATGATGTTATAGGAAATATAATTATTTTATAATTGTTGAATGCGAAAGTTTTTAGAGAAAAGTAGAGTAATTACATGGTGATGTTATAGGAAATATAATTATTTTATAATTGTTGAATGTGGAAGTTTTTAGAGAAAAGTAGAGTAATTACATGGTGTTGTTGGAAATATAATTATTTTATAGTTGTTGATTGTTAAAAAAAAATTATGATTGAATGTGAAATAGGAGGTGTTTTGAATTGGAATTTTCTTTCTTGAACATGTTTATTTATTTGAGAAATAATTTATAATATTATTTTTAAAATGCATATATTTTTATTAAGTATGGTATAACAAAAATATTTATATAAAATTTCATATGAATTGGTAAAGAAATTGATAACTTAAAAATTATCTACAAATTGACAATAAAAAAAGTAAACTTAAATTATTTACAAAATGTGTGTCTAAAGATGTTATTATTCCAAATTAGGTAAGAAACAAGAAACTCATCTCTTAAAATTTGTGGAGGCCATTTTTGCAAGCATTTGAGTTTTGAGATTTTTCAACAACTTTTAACCATTTTAAGAAAAGATAAAAAAGGTGAGAGAATTTAAGTTCAATAAATATGCATCAAATTGGGCTAAAAATTATATCTAGATGATTTCATCATTGTTATGTATTCTAGATTTGAAAATGATATTGCATATAAGATATCCAAAAGTAAGATAGAAAATATTGTTTATTTTATTATATAAAAATATTCTTAAAGTAGAGTAACACCATACAATGATTCTTTTATAAAAGGAATCCACTCTTGTCCAATACAATATTCTCTAATTTACATTTTTCATAAGGATAACTACATTTTTATTTATAGTTAAGTAGAAAACCCTAATAACCCCATGCTAACTATCTAGTGGACTTTATTTAATTACCTCACATTACATTTAAATTCCATATTGAGTACCATTGTGGGTCTTATTTAATAATAAAAAACATATTAGACCTAGTCCACATTATGTTGAATGGATTCCACTATAATTGTTTTAATGGGCCATTCATCCCCCCATTACACCCCTAACACTCCACCCACCTTAGAAAAGTGTTTCCATCAACACTTGTAGTGAGGAGGTACAACCATAAACTAGGGTCACATGTACAAGTGTTGACTACAATGCTAAATTATTTTAGCGAACCAAGGTCCCATGTACAAGGGCTAGGAACAATGTTAATTATTCCAAGTCATTCACCCATAAACCTAAGCCCTATGTGTAAGTGTTGACCGAAATTCTAAAGTAGGCCTAAAATATAATTTAGAATTTAGGATCCTAAATATTAGCCTTAATAATAAAGTAGTCCCAAAGGCTCATCCGAGTCCTATGTCCAACAACTCATGTTAACTCCCAACAATTGACACTTAATATCTAAAAATGGATCATTATTTTTCTCCAAATGTCCAACATGGTCATGTGGATCCAAATAAATAAAACCCTCTTTGTCCATAAAATCATCCATATAGTTGCAAAAGGTAAGTTGTGGATCTAGAAGGAACACTACTATTGGATAATATGCCAACTAAAAATTGATAATGTTAATAAGATCTTCACTTTCCTCAATGATATTCACTACATATGGAGGATTATGGTCATCAAAAAGTAGTTGAAAGTACTAGTCTTCTCATAAATGATAATTGTATATATATAGCATGCCTCATAATCATTTTATAAATCATACCAACTATAATATATGTCCCTTGTATACTCCTCTTCAATATCACTCAAAATTTCCATCCTTTGGATTGATTCATAAGTTTCCTATATTTTTTTTCATTCGGTGCTTCATATGAACTTGAACTATATGAACTCCTTTAGAGGGTAAAAATATTCTACTTTGAGTAACCATTGTTTGATATGTTTTTCAAAATTTATAGCAAGTTCAACAAAATGTGCATGAGAGAATTTTTCCACATAATATTCATATAGAACTAAATATTCCTCAATGATGGAGGCTAATATATCCATATAACAGGTCATAAGTCATTGTAAGTATGAGAACTAGAGTTTTAAAGAAATAAATTTGAAATAACCAAAACTCCATCAATATTGATCAGAATTTCTATTATGGCCACAATTTCTATTATGGCCACAATTGTGAAATTCCAAGGCCACTCCACATCTATTATAATTGGTCACATGGAAATTTAAACATCATTAAAATATATAGTCTTTATAATCTATGTGGCCATCATTAGAAGACCCTAGAATGGTTGATTATAAATCAATGATTCCTTTGCTTTCTGTACTCCGACTAGACTGATATATTTTTTGGACTTAGGAGTATTTTTTAGAGGAATTCGTATCTGTAATTGGTTTCTTCAAAATTCTACATATAAATATACAATAATTTATTTAAGTGCTAGTCCTCTTTTTCCCTTGAAAAACCTATAAAAAGGAAAAAAATGGTTTCAGGCCCAAGAAAAATATTCGATACCACTTGTTATGTACCTTACCTTAGATATAAAAATACCATCAGATACAATATATCCAAAAATAATATAGAAAAATCCCATTTACTCAATTATATCAAAATACCCTTAACATAGGGAAGCATTATACAATCATCATTTTATGGAAGGAATCCACTCATGCTCACTTGCCTCTTAAGGTAGGGATATCTCTCAATGAAATAAGATCCAATGCAATATACTATAATAGAATATGCATAAGGAAAACTATATCCTTATTTATAGCTAAGTAGGAAACCGAAATCATAACCCTAGGCTAACTACATAGTGGACCTTCTTTAATGAGGCAACATTATATTTATTCCATATTAATTGTCATAGTTTATCTTATTTAATAACCAGCATAGATCCAACTTAACTCTAGATCTATCATGCATCGAGAGGGATCCAATCCCTCGAGGTGAAAACCTCCTTTTAGAGTGAAAAACTTGAGGAATCGTTTATACCTCAAGGGATTTGATCCCTCTCGGTGAATGATGTATCTGGAGTTAAGATGGATCTACAATGGTTCCAATTATGGGAAACGATGTGAAATTTTTAGATCATAATCATTATTTATATGTATATGTTTTAAATGAACTTGATCCTTTAAAATTACTAAGTATCATCTACAAAAAAAAAATCAATGAGAAAATACTAACTAAATATCAAAAATTAAACTAAACATTAGAAAATTTACATCATTGTGAATCTAAATAATAACAAAGTAACAATGTTTAGTGATGAATATGTTGAATAAAAAAATAATGAAATGATTTAAATGGTATTGAATAACATATATACTACATCATATCATATCATAACTTGATCCTTGGCGACCCTTTTTCACATAAAAATAGTTAAATCTGAGTCTTTAATATGTCAAGGTAATTCCTTGGAAACATATTTAACCTCTTAAGAAAAATGGATGGTGTGTCCTTTATATTTTTATTTCCTACATATTGAATGCATCTCTTCAACTTGTGTAAGACTTGCAAGGACCAAAGGTTGAACCCTAGATTCGTATGGTTTTGAGATGAAAATATATGACCGTTACCTTCTCTTTTACATATATTACACATCAAACCTATATTAGTAGTCACCAATTGAACGCTTAGTTATGAATCCTCACTCACATTTGAATATGACCCAATTTATCAATTCTCGTGAATTTTTTTATGTTCCATAAATTCATCTTCATATGAAACCACTAGTACATTGGATTTTGTTCAAATATCGTCATCATATAGCAATATTCGTTGATGATTTTGGTGTTTGGAATCTACTAGAGAAATAGGTTCAATTTCTATCATTACCTTGTTGACACCTCTCCATTGTCTTTGTCAATGTGCTCTTACTTTATCTCTAATTTGACTTTTATGTTCTTCCCTACCATTCTCATTCATTCTTTCAATCTCGATCTTTTTCTTTCAGAATCCTTTTTATCATTGTCCTTCCTTTTGATCCTCATTCATTTTTTGTAGGTGTAGTTATTTTCTTTCACAATCCTTTCTTCTGTAATGCTCCTCCTCGTTACGACAACAAACTCTGATAATAGGTGCAAAAGATTTATTTTTTTAAGGTGTGTGCACACGTGTACAAAGGAAACAACAACACATTCAACTCTGCATCGCCACCCGACGACGAATAAGACGCCACCATGATGAACATAACAAGACGACAAGGACACACGATAAGTAACTGCATGCACAACGACGATCACACGACAATAAGTAAACTGACTACCCACCCATCCTACCCTGCAATGGTTAGGACCTCCAAGACACATAAGCAACGCTCAAGCCCAGGTTCCCATCGATTTTAACCATTTAAGGTCTCAGGGCTGGCGACTGTTATGAGGAACATGGAGGTGTCTACATCCCACCCGAAAAGCAAACCAAGCACACGGAAGGTTTACCAACCAAGTGCAACATTAATTAAAATGGACAAAAACCCTCATCTAATAACTCAGAATAAGTTATTGTACTTGATTCAAGGACATTACACCAGATATGTTGATCAATAACAAATAAAATTACAATAACACTGCCATGAAATAATAAACATATTACATTTATATCCCATTAACTTTGCAAGAATAACAACCACCTTACCTCTTAGGTGTTAACCCAACAATAAAACTGCAATATCATTTCCATACAATGATAACACCAATCGTTTAAATCATAAAAACTTTGCAAGAATCACATTCACATTACCAGATAATGACCATTAATAAAGCCAGCTAGGAAATTAACATGGCTTCTTCCAACCTCCATTGTGAGCCTTGCCACGCATGTCTAATGCGCATAATATATCAAGGTACAATATATTAAATGAGCCTCCATTAGTAGACAAGTTACCAACCCTAAAATAAGTACATAGAATTGAGTGCATCTTCCCCATCAACTAAATCGTAATAATTGTTGTACCTAGTTCAAGGACCTTATCCTTTACATATCATTAATGACCACAAAATTTACAATAACATTTGAAATAAAATAACAATAACATTACTTTCTATGAGTTATCTAACCCTAACATTACTCTCTATCTTATATTGTAAAACATTACTCTTACATAATTCGGAGGGAAGGGCTACGCAGCCAACAAGGAAACAAATCACAAAGGAAACACAAGTGAAAGTCGTCAACAATCAAGAGACAAGGTCTGGCAGAAGAGAAAACAAAAATTAAACCCCAAAAATGAGAGTAAACGCCAGTAATATAAACCAAAAATGTTGGGTTAAACTTGCTGACGTTTTTACCAGGAGATGAAAGGAAAATGAACAATCAGGTTTAGAGCCTTCCGATCCACATGACAACCAGACATACAAGGATATTTCCTACAGAAAACAGGCTTAAATTCGATTTCCAATCTATTAAAACTCACAAGGAAGGCATGAACGCTGCAAGAATTAAGTTCGTCGTGAGTCAAACTGATGATTTAAATGACCGCTAAGCAAATTCGAAACTAGGTATGAACACGTTGAACCAGTGAAGAAATCCACTCGCTCTTGGTTCCAAACTACCACTTACGTCATCTTCATAGAATTAGGTATAGGGCTTACTAATTTACATAGTCCAGAGAGGTAGAAATCAGCCATGAGGGGATATAGAGGTCGGGCTAGAGTGGCCAATATTTTTTTTTTCAACACAGGGTTAAAAATTCTTCATCCAACACATAAAGGAAACGACGAGATCCTTAAATTTCCTCCAATTCTAAATTTAACAACCGAGATAGCATTTTTATAGCAGTTTCCCCAATAAAAAGAACACTGAGGTGACTAAATAAAACAACCATTCCAACCACAAGGTTCAACACCAATCGAAGTTAAATAACTTCATCTTAGAACACAAAATAAAAATTCTGACAGCAAAGGAGAAGGCTAGGGCCCTAAGGTTATCTCATCGAGAGGATCACAGGGGTTATATCTGATGAGGCGCAGAAAACAAATAACAAGGAGGTGGGATGATCCAAAAATTTAACACAACAATCAACATCATAAGGGTTCATATACAACTTTAACAATTTTTCCTTTTTTTTTTTTTAAACAAAAATGTGCTTGCGTACCTGTGATCGACGGCTAATATCCCAAAGACGCTATCCCGTGCTTGTGCTCTGTGCCGCTCCCTCTTGCCGACTGTAGAGACCTCACCGGTACCTCCCAACCAATCGCTAGGGGTACTCTGCTTCCCCCTTAGCCCCCCAAGCTGCAAAGGGGCCACACGCTATCCAGATGGTACATCTAGCTCCCAGCTCACCTCGCAAGGCCGAGCTACCACTCCTATCTAAGATGGGAAAATCCAACTCCCCACAAGTAATCAGTCAAGTCACAATTCCAGCAGCGTAACGTTACGCTAACAGCCGATCCCCTTCTTCCCCATCTTCCCTTTCTTTTATAGAGTTTTTAGGACCTCCAACTTTCCCTAAATCACATTTAAATTAAATTTTAATAAAAATCTTCTAAATATTCTCCTTCACACAAGTGTCGTCCATCCCCCTCTTTTCTCCATTAATTATTTTCTTTAAATTTATTAATTGTCTCATTTCCCTCACCCACCTAGAGTTGCTCCTAAATTTACTCCTAGGTGTTCTTAGATTCCCTTTCAGGTTTAAATACTTTCCCTAAAATGAAGTTGCTAATTTAGTTCATTTTAGAAGGTTCTTAATTGCAGATTCCTTACTATGTTGACCTCACTTTTTACCATAAGTTCCCTTCTTTCCTTTATTATGTTTTCCCCCATTACTTAGTTTCCTAATTTTTATTATTCTTTTCTTTCCCCTTTTTATTAGAGCCAAAATGGCAGCTGCGCTATTTAATCCTTTCCTTTTATTTTTAATTTAATATTTTTTTATACTTTCACAAGTTAAGAATTAATTTCTTCTTTGCCAAATTTTTTTTTTTTTTTTAAATCCACTTGTTTTATTTAAATTCTTACTCTCTTCATTTTACCCCAAAAATTTATGAAGACTAAAACTATTACTTAAGTGGGTTTTAGTTTAAATTTTTACTTTTATTTTTATAGGGTCTTTTATGAAGGTTAGGCAAAATTTTACCCTAGAGAAGTTTTAGACTTAGGACTTAGAGTCTGAACTGGGTGACATTTAATTAGGGAAGTTGGTTAAGAAGTTCTTAATGTGTTAAATGTCTTAGGGCCACCTAGATTTGCTTCTTCATCAACATCAATGCGACGTGCCCTTCAGGACACACTACGTGCTCCAAGGGTGCCACTTGCCTCTAGTGTTTCTTTTGCGCGACGTGCCCTTCAGGATGCACCACATGCTCCAAGGGTGCCACTCGCCTCTTGTGTTTCTTTTACGCGACGTGCCCTTTAGGATGCACCACGTGCTCCAAGGGTGCCACTCACCTCTTGTGTTTCTTTTGTGTGATGTGCCCTTCAGGATGCACCATGTGCTCCAAGGGTGCCACTCGCCAACTTGACTGATTGGTAGACATCAATAACCCCTGGAGTCAACACTCCTCCAGGTGAACTTGTGGGAGACTAAGGGCTCTAAGGAATAAGGCCCCCACCTTATTGCACACCCCTTAGAATCATTGTGAGCGACTGTCACAATGTTCCCTCACGACATCGTGGATCCTCTCGAACTAGGTAATCGTTAACCTACAGTTCGAGCCACGGCAGAAGTGCTAGTAGGCTGTGGCAGGGCTGCTGTCCACACCTCTCCCTCAACCTCTCTGGAAATTGTGTGTGGCCCTTTTACTCCATATGTGAGTCTGGTCGGCAAGCTATCGTCAGCCTACATCATCATCAAATGTGTCAGAAAATGTCCACATCATATCATCAAATTAATGTAATATCACAGTAAATAAATCAACCCAAATAGCACACTCCCTGACTCAATCCGGATTCCAAGGGGTTCCATCGATGCCTCTGCATCCTCAAGGTCCAAAACCCTGCACACTCAGTAAAACCGAGTCAATAGCACTTTTATATGTCAAGCAATAAAACATCATGTCATCCATCATAACGCATCATAATCAAGGATAAATGTTTTAATATGATAATAGTCCTGATCACTTTTATGCAAGTGTCCTCAAAGAATAAGTTTTCTCAGTGCGCCGGAGCAGGATGTTACATACACCCCCTCTTGGTCTAAACCTCGTCCCGAATTTTCATGGTATAAATGCCGAAATAAATGTATCACAGTATCATAAGTCTATCTATCAAACAAAAATGGAAACTGTTGGCACATATCATATGCGTCCTCCCAGGTCGCTGAGTGCGGACTATAATTGTCCCACTGGACCTTGACCTGATCTACCATTCGACGTCATAACTGTCGAACGCGATGATCTAAGATGCAGACCGGCTCAGCCATGAGATCTCCCTCATCCGATACGTGCAAGGAACTCATGTCAACCACATGTGTAGGATCACTAATATAATGTCTCAAAACAGATACATGAAATGCATCGTGCATACACCTTAAAGAATCAGGCAAGGTTAGTCGATATGCCACGAGCCCCTTTCTCTCCATAATCTCAAAAGGTCCCATGAACCTAGGAGAGAGTTTATCTCCCTTTCCAAACTTGATAAAACTCTTATGTGGTTTAACCCGCAAGAAGACTCGATCCCTGACCTCGTAGCTACGGTCGACTCGGTGCGCATCAGCATAACTCTTCTGTCAATCCTGCGCTTCTTTAATCCTTTGTATTATGGTTTGCATTTTCTCTTCCATTTCTTGGAGTCCCACTAGGACCCTATCCTCAAGCCAATCCAAACTCAAGGGCGTCCGACACAGTCGCCTGTAAAGAAACTCGAAGGGCACCATCTTAATGGTGCTCTGGTAACTGTTGTTATAAGCGAACTCTACTAGTGGCAAGAATTCTTCCCAAGGATTTTGTTGGTCCATCACATACATGCGCAACATGTCTTCCAAGGTTTGGTTCGTTCGTTCAGTCTGTCCGTCAGTCTCTGGGTAATACGCAGTACTAATATTAAGTTGGGTTCCCAAGGCCTCTTGGAAACTCATCCAAAATTGTCCAGTAAACACCGATCCTCGATCGGATATAATATTCTTAGGCATTCCATGCAGCCTCACAATCTCACTGATGAAAACTCTAGCAATGTCATGCGCTTGATACATCGTATGTACAGGAATAAAGTGAGCACTCTTCGTCAGAGTGTCTACTACTATGAAAATCGAGTCATGTCTCCTTGCCATCAGTGGCAATCCAACAATAAAATCCATCGAAATGACCTCCCATTTTGATTCTGGAATGGCATGTGGTTGAAGTAATCCTACTGGGTGTCTATGTTCATCCTTTACCTGCTGACACTCTAGACATCTGGCCACAGAGTTGACTATGTCGGCCTTCATTCCCTTCCAGAAGAATAAGGGTTTCAAGTCTGCCCTCATCTTCGTGACTCCCGGGTGAGCCATGTAAACTGCTCTATGAGCCTCACTCAGGATCAACATCCTCAACTCGTTGTTTGGCGGTACGTAAATCCAACTTTTAAACCTCAATAAACCATCGCTATCAAATGAATATCCCTCATATCGTGGTACCATCATTGTGTTTTGTCCGATAAAACCCTCGACCTCTTTGTACCAGTCATCGTCACATTGTAAAGTGAGAATCTTCTCATGTAGATTCGTCTGAAGAGGCAACACCGAAAAGATACGTGGCCTCCAACTCAAAGCATCTACCACTCGGTTCACTATTCCCTTTATGTAAGTAATCTCGAAGTCATACTCGCTAAGAAATTTCGACCAACGTCGTTGTCGCGCATTCAGGTCACTTTGCGTAAAAATGTGTTGTAGTCCACAATGATCCGTCTTTAGTTCAAATTTTCATCCTACAAGGTAGTGTCTCCAAACCTTCAAGGCATATACGATGGCTAATAACTCAAAATCGTGCGTTGCGTAGTTTTCCTCATGCCTTCTCAGTTTCCTTGAAATGTAAACAATCACTCGTCTGTCTTGCATCAAGACTTTGCCTAATCCTTCCTTGGATGCGTCAGTGCATACCAAGAAGTCCGCGTCCATGTCAGGGACTTTTAGTATTGGCGTTGTTTTCAACAACTCTTTAAGACTTCGAAATGCTTCCACGCATTTCTCGGTCCAAACAAACTTCTTGTTTTTCTTCTGCAATTCCATGATCGGATTTGCTATCTTTGAAAATCCCTCGACAAACTGTCGATAGTATCATGCTAAACCCATAAAGCTATGCACTTCTGTGACATTTGTCGGCGTAGGCCATTCCATAATAGCCTCAACCTTGGTTGGATCCACGGTGATACCTTCGCCGGAGATGACATGCCCTAAGTAGTGAATCCTCGATTGATAAAAAGAGCATTTGGACAACTTCCCATACAATTTGTGCTCTCGTAAACACTGTAGTACCAAGTGCAAGTGCTCTTCATGCTCCTCTGTTGTACGAGAGTAAATCAAAATATCATCAATGAATACTTGGACGAACTTGTCCAAGTATTCGCGGAACACCCCATTCATCAAACTCATAAATACCCCTAGGGAATTTGTCAGTCCAAATGGTAAAACAGTAAACTCGCAATGTCCAAATATCATCTTAAAAGTGGTCTTAGGGATTTCATCCTCCTTGATCCACAACTGGTGATACCCTGATCGTAAATCGATCTTGGAGACCACTGTCGCACCCTTCATTTGATCGAATAGATCATCAATCCTCGGCAAGGGATACTGATTCTTGATCGTAGCCTTGTTCAGTTGACGGTAGTCAATGCAAAGCCTCCACGATACGTCCTTCTTTCGTATGAAAATGACAGGTGATCCCCACGGTGACACACTAGGATGTATTAGTCCCAGGTCCAGCAACTCCTTCAGTTGCATTTTCAACTCTAGCAACTCCAGGGTCGACATCCGATAAGGTGTTCTTGCTATCGATTCGGTCCCTGGTTTCAGGTCTATAGTAAACTCTAATTCCCTTTCCGGCAGCATCCCAGGTAACTCCTCTGGAAATACATCCGCAAACTCCTTCACCACCGGAAGGTGTTCTAGCCCTTCCTCTACTCCCTTTTCATTTAGCGCAAGGATCGCATAAAGCTTGCACCCCTTGCTTATACTCTTTTGTAACTGTAAGGAAGAGACAAACCTCAGGGAGACTCCCTGGTTCCATCCTACAATCACACGTCTCTGTCCTTCATCATCAACCAAGATCAATAGTTTCGTCTTACAGTTGAGTATCGCCTCATGCGATTCCAACCAATCCATACCGATCACGACATCATACGATCCTAATATTGTGACGTACAAGTTGACCCTTGTGAAAAACTCTCCCAGGTTA
>JASDQU010438750.1:154399-169211 GCA_032191745.1 Picea mariana | reverse complement strand
TATACCCCACACTTGAATAATTTTAATTCTTCTTTATAATTTAAAAGCCATGGGTTTCACTTAATTTATCTTCCTCATTACTTTACCCCCTTTAATTTTAAGAAGACTTTAACGAACACTTAGGAGGGTTTTAGTTTACGTCCTTAAGTTTTTTTTTTTTTTTTGAGGGTCTTCTCCTAAGGCTAATCAAAATTTTATCTTAGGGATGTTTTAAATTTAGGTTTGGATTCGAACTGGGTGACAATCAATTAGGGGAGTCGTTTTGAGAATTTCTAAGGGCGTTAAGGTCTCAGGGTCATCTAGGCTTGTCTCATCATCACCATCAATGCGACGTGCCCTTCAGGACGCACTACGTGCTCCAAGGGTGCCACTCGCCTCGTTTGCTTCTATTGCACGACGTGCGCTTCAGGATGCACCACGTGCTCCAAGGGTGCCACTCGCCAACTCGTATTTCCTTTTCACGACGTGCCCTTCAGGATGCACCACGTGCTCCAAGGGTGCCACTCACCGACTTGACGGATTGGTAGACATCTATAACCCCTCGAGTCAACACTCTGCCAGGTGAACTTGTGCGAGACTAAGGGATCTAAGGAATAAGGTGCTTGCCTTATTGCGCACCCCTTAGAATCATTATGAGTGACTGTCGCAGTCTGCCCTCACTGCATCGTGGATCCTCTCGAACTAGGTAATCGTTAACCTACAGTTCGAGCCACGGTGGGAGTGCTAGTAGGCTGTGGCAGGGTTGTTGTCCACACCTCTCCCTCAACCTTTCTGGAAATCATGTGTGGCCCCTTTNCAACCTCTCTGGAAATCATGTGTGGCCCCTTTACTCCATATGTGATTCTGGTCGGCAAGCTATCGTCAGCCTGCATCATCAACCATCGTGTCAGAATGTCAACAACATATCATAAAATCAATATCATATCATCAAAACAAAGCAATATCACCGTAAACAAATCAACCCAAATAGCACACTCCCTGACTCAATCCAGAGTCCAAGTGGGTTCCACCGATGCCTCTACATCCTCAAGGTCTGAAACCCTGCACACTCAATGAAACTTTGTCAATAGTACCTGTCTACATCAAGTAGTAAAACATCATGTCGTCTATCAGAAAGCATCATAATCAAGCATAAGTGTATTAATATCAGAAAATCCCAGATCACTTGCGAGCAAGTGTCCTCAAAGAATAAGTTTTGTAAGTGCGCCAGAGCGGGATGTTCCCTTATATTTTATTGTGATAGATATTGCTTTCTTGCACTGTAAAAACTATAACTAGTGCATCATTTATGATATTTTCAAGACATCAGCATTTTGTGATAGACAACATGTTTCAAAAATCTTCATGGAATCCATAACATCTTAATTATTGGACTTGCATATTAATTTCAAAGAAAGTACATGGTTTTTTATGTATCCATCTTCACATAAAATTATTGTTGAGAAAGTAAACTAAGGAGGAATAGCTTGGTGGTGAAACCTTAATTAATATAGGTATTTTAGTGAATAGTTGGCATAGTCATCTTAAGAATAAGTGGTGAAAATTATTGACATAGATGGTAAATTATGCATATGGTTTGATTCCCTTGAGAAAAATTTAGAAGAATGGTTCATGTTACCCCCTCTCACCTAAGGGTAACTAGAGGAGATCATGTCCCATGGCCTGTAGTGAAGACATGGGTCCCGACTATCGTGATGATCAACATATCCACAAAGATCATCCCAATAGCCCCTTAGATGCCTCTACCTCACCAACACGGCTCATCACACTCAACCAGAAGGTCTCATTGGGAGAGGTTCCCGACACATTATGAGGCACATTAGTCCTTATTTCATGTAAAGTTTCATATTTAATGGATTGGGAATTTGAGTAAAATCATAGTTTGAAGTTGGATAATCAATCATGAGCCTAGAAGTTATATTTTTTCCTTGTTTCACCTTGGTGGTGATCCTGGGCATCCTAGTCCCATGTTGTCACTCCTAGGGAAAATGGGTATTATTGGTGGTTCCTTGAAAGAATTAATATACCATTCCTGATCATACTTACCACTTTTCATTCTTGAACCTTTTTTTCTCCCACATTTTGGGTAATGTGGTTGGATGAAATCACGAAGGTGGGTAACACTTTCGTGACAATCGGATCTCCAAAATTCCGAAAAACATTTTTTCAGCCGAACTAATATTATTTTTCGACCGAAAGTTATTGTTTTCGGCCGAACTAGTTTTCGGCCGAAACGTGAAACATCAAATCGAATGGTGTAGTAATGGCACCCTCGATTTGCGTGTAAAAATTTAGTTGGACGAATATTTTCCATCCAACAATATGTTTTCGGCCGAAAATGCTTTCGACCAAAAGATAGTTCAATCGAAAGATGATTTATATATCAAACACACATCAAATTTGTTACATTTTCGAACTTTGTTGGAGTTTGTTGGCATTTCTGAGCATATGTGAGCGTCTGTGAGCATGAGCGCGAGCGTGAGCATTTCTGAGCATTTGTGAGCGTGAGTGTGAGCGTTTCTGAGCATTTATGAGCATGAGCATGAGCGTTTCTGAGCATGAGCATGAGGTCATGATGGCATGAGATCGTGATGGCGCAGGTCGTGATGGCACAAGTCGTGTAGGCGGGCATTTCTGAGCATGAGGTCTGTGAGTGTGAGGTCTGTGAGCGTAGAGGTTATGTTGGTGGTTGGCATCGTTGGCACGCCAAGCTTCAGGTATTTCTATGACCCCTGTATTTTTATGTATTGTTATGTAGTATTTAGTTTTAGTTTTAATTTTTTTTATGTATTGTTAAAGTTTAATATTAATTTTCAATTTATAATTAAAATTTATTTTATTTTCCCCTTTTACACAATAATTAAAATGTGAGTTACACCCAGTAATGGAATTCATGAAAATGTTTATTTGTTATTTTTTGATATACACGGAAATTAATAAGAGTCAATCGGGACTCTGTATATTTTGTTTTTTTATATTTTCTGAATATATTTGTTTGAAATTAGAGGAAAAATTGTTGAATCTGTATATTGTTTTTTTATATTTTCTGAGTATATTTGTTTGAAATTAGAGGAAAAATTGTTGAATCTGTATATTGGAATGGTTTTTTTTTTGTATAATCTTAGTATTCTTCTATGAATTTTCAACAAGATGAATTCATTTCTACATTCAGAAATACAATTTAAACAAAAAAACTCATAATTTCTTGAAAATTTATATTTCTTGATTTTGAAAAAAAAACAAAAACCTAAAATAATTAAACAACACCCAATTTATATGAAAAATGTGATCAATTGACGAACCTAATTTGTTAGGGACTCCATTGTTTTGAGACCAAAATTGTTATAGACTGAAGGACTACACTAATAATGGGCTAATAGCCTAATAGTAGGTTTATCATAATAACATCATAGAAAGTCATCAAAAGTTATAGCAGATTGGAGAACATAAGTAAATAATTTGAATTGTAACTGAAAATTCTATATAATTTGCTATAAGTTGAGGCTTGGATACCAATGATGTGAGCCATCCAGAATTCTTCTATAATAATTTATTAATTTATAACTGAAATCAGAAAAAATTAAAAAACTGAAAATCCTAGAACTGGATCTGAAATCTGGAAACTAAAGCAAACCAAAAATCTGAAACTAACAAGGCACTAAATGCAGTAATATATTCAAAATATTTACGAGTACTGACACCAAATAGATGAACAATATTAACAACATTGAAATACCAGAGGCTTTGGCCAGAATTGAACATAGATTTTCAAGAAAAGAAGTAAATCTTAGCAGGACATGTTTTCTAGTTGAACTTCATATAACCCCGAAAAATAAGTACGTTGAACATAAACTTGCTTGAGAAGGCATAGATGCTAACTCAGTTGCAATTCAAGAGTAGTCTTGTCCCGAACAATCTCTTCCAGACAACCTGCAGTAGCATGCTTCAAAAGGCCCCTACTCTAATGGATAAGAGCCATTTTATAGCTAGTGATCCCACTTTTTTAAGAGAAGAGTTACAATCCTTGGCAAGTGACACTTATGAGTGGAATGTGACAGATGACTTCAAAGGCTTTCAATTCTAAAAGCCTTTTTTTAACCTCACAAATGCCTATCATTATGAAGACTTATCCTTTTCCATTACATAAAGGTATCATTCAGCTACACCTTCTTTCAAAATACTTAGATTTTTTTCTTATTTTCTCAACTCTTCCATAGTCCCAAGTTGGTGAATCCGATTACAATTACATTTCCATATAATTGTCAATATTTACTTTCAACATGTCAACTATAAAAATTTATTATATCATAGGTAATAGATTTTAATATTATATTAATGATAATTTATATAATAAAAATAATTCTCTTTTATTTTATTGAAAATATTGTAATACTTGAATATCATGGCCAAGTTTGCATATGTAATATTAGAGTATCATAAGTTTCTTACAAAGTTTAGCTTACAAAGTATCTTACAATGCATTGTTTACCATTAAATTATATTAAAACTCTTTTATAAGTTATGTTGTTTTCAATCTTTTTGCACTTGATGCTACAAAACATTGGTTGTAGGTTTTTAATAATGTGAATCTAGATTATAAAATGTATTCAAAATATTTTGATGATATTAAATATCAAGGTTGTATGGTTTTAATAATTCAAGTATATTATAAAGTATATTCAACATTGAGGATATTGAAAGAGTTATACACATGAAATGATGTTCTTATTAGATGAGATTCTCATATTATAAATAAAATCCATTGGATACCTTGATCTATAACACCTTGAATACCATTGCACCACTTTTCAACAAGTGAATGCATATGGTATGTTTTTTGTGTGTACAAGGAAGAATTCCCTCAATCCCTTAGACACCTTGCATTTACGAATGCCAATTTTCCCAAGGAGACAATTCCTTTGATTATTGATGCAAGGAAAATGAGATGGAATGTATTTCATCCAACCACACTACTTTGGGCATGGATGGCCCTATATTGGATTTGATTCCCAGATATATGCTTCCTTATTTATGGCCTCAAACAAAAATTTCATTCAAAAACTCAATGATTAATATTATTATGTAATTCACGCCAAGTTTTTCATTTTTCTGTGCTCTTCATTTTGTAAGAGATAGAAATATTCATTGCCAAGAGTCATTTATATTTGGACTAGATTGACAAAACACATCTTGAAACCATCTAGTGAGACCTAATGATAATGAGTACGTAAATCTCCCTCTATGCTTCACATGTCCTACATATTGTTATGAGTCTTGGTCACATCTCCGTGTAAGACATGAGTAACCTACTTGTGTAGTAAATTTCTCAAAAAGGAACCAGTCTCCCACTTTGGTGGTGTTTTCCAATGTCTTCCACTATGGTGGCCTTTTCCAATCGTATATACCCTTTGACTAAAGGAATAGTTCTAACGAATACTTCATTTTGGATGATAAAGTCTAATTTATAGAAATAAAAGAGTCTTAGATGGGAACTAATTATTATACTCATTTATTACTTCAGACATATTGACCAAAGTTATCGAATGCTTATCTTATTGATGATATTTATATTCATATAATATAACTTCAAATTGACAACTTATTGGATTTGTGTAAGACATGAGTGACTACTTGTGTAGTAAACTGCTCAAAAAGTAACCAGTCTCCCACTTTGGTGGTTTTTTCCAATGTCTTCCACTTTGGTGGGCTTTTCCAATTATAGAGACCTATAATTGCATCCTTTCTCAATTGTAGTCTTCAAACTTCTACCTCCCTCTCCCAATCTCTAGCAATTCATATTCTTATGTCCCACCTCTAAGAGATAGTTACAATTGTTCCTCTTCTTTACATGCCACTTGAACAATCAATTCAACTTCTTCATGTCATTTGATTCCCACTTCCTAATGACAATGAATTGGTTCAATAGTTATTGTCGATGCACCATACACATGTTTCTTTTGATCTTGTAACCCCTTGTACATTTTGTCAATTCATTGAGGTTAATATATGCACCCTCAAAGAAACCATAAGGATTGATCTATTCCATGGTAACATTGAGTGCTATTCTACCAAGAACCCCAATCAACTTAGTCCTCAACCATTAAACTACTCATAGACCATACTACATGAAGAATTGACCAATAAACATTCTTTAGAACCTTTTAGGTTTTTTTTGACATGTTTTAGAAACATGCCTCCATTATTTCCATTAATTATCTCAATGTGATCTTCCAGTCAATTATGCATAGTTCAGTAAATCTATCACTTCCATATTAGGTTGGTTCTCTCCTAGTGGAACTTCCCAACAAAACTTCCTACTTAGTTTCACTTTGACCTAATTGAATATTTGACTTCTTACACAATTCAACACATAATAACATATGCATTCCATTGACTAGTAAGGCATAAAGTTCCATTTGAAGCTCTATTTTTACTAGTTTTGTAAATACCTTATGACACTTTCCTATATTCCTTGGATTTATTCATCATTTGAGATCTTTGGTAGTATATACAAATATATTTACTTTTTTTTAGGGGATGTTGATATTTACAAAATTTTGTGTGTTGGTGTAATTTACTACTATTGTGGATTGTTGCTCTTTAAATGAAAAGGAAAAGAGTTGAAAGCAATCTTGCAAAAAGGTAGACTTCCTTTTGTTATCAAATATAAAAAACCATGAGTAAGATGGAATTGAATTGCAAATAGTGAATATGGAATTGTACTTAACAAAGAATAATCTAGTGTCATGTTGTATGATTGTAGTTCAAGAACAAGAATCTATATATATGGAACAATTATTTCTTAAGTGCATCGTATTTTTTAACACAATTTCGTAGTGTACAAGAGTCTTAAAAAAATATTATTAAAAATAAGTAATCACAAGTGACAAAATCCTTATAAACTAGGTTCAAAGTGTTTTCTAGCAATCATTTACACTAAGAATCAACACTAAGATTCAAGATATTTTCCATGAATAGAAAATCTATATTACTTTGTTAATGTTAGTATTTCTATAATGAATCAATATATTCATAGATTGGTTTCATTTTAGGTAATCTGTAATGGTCGTTAGCCAAACTATCAATATTCCTTAGGTTAGTGAGTCTGGCCAAGCTATGATATATGATCCCTTAGTTATGGCCTCAAACAAAAAATTCATTCAAAAACTCAATGATTAGCATGATTGTGTAATTCACGCCAAGTTTTTCATTTTTATGTGTTCTTCATTTCATAATAAGAGAAAGAAATATTCACTGCCATCTTGAGTCATTTATATTTGGAGTGGGTTGACAAAACACATCTTGAAACCATCTAGTGAGACCTAATCTAGTGAGACCTAATGGGTAAGTAAATCTCCCCCTATGCTTCACATGTCCTACATATTGTCATGAGTCTTGGTCACATCTCATATAAGACATGAGTGATCTACCTATGTAGTAAACTACTTAAAAAGGAACCAATCTCCCACTTTGGTGGTCTTTTCAAATGTCTTCCACTTTGGTGGTGTTTTCCAATTGTAGAGGCCCTTTGACTAAAGGAATAGTTATAATGAATACTTCATTTTGGATGCTAAAGTCTAATTTATAGAAATAAAAGAGTCTTAGATGGGAACTAATTATTATACTCATTTATTACTTCACACATATTGACCAAAGTTATTGAATGCGTATCTTAGTGATGATATTTATATTTATATAATATAACTTCAAATTGACAACTTATTGGATTTGTGTTGGATATGTAGCCATAGCTAGCACATACATAACTCACACATAGACGTTAATAAAAAGTGATGTTCCTTATATGCATTTTTTTAAATGTTCATGTAACTAATTTCATGCATACAAATAAATAAAGTAAATCACTGGGCTCCCTTTAAACCCTTAATTCCATCTTGCATATCCCAACCCTTCCTTTGTTGAAATATGTTGGAGTTTTGACAATATTTAACTAACTCTAGAGGTAATCCAAATGTGAAATCTTCAAACCTTTCAACCCAATATCTCTAATAGGCAACTATTATTAGTCATCACATTAGTATTAGTCATCACATTATTATTTGTAGAAATTTATATTAGGAATACGAACAACCCTCATACCACATTTGCACCACAAGGAATAAGGAATATATATGAACTATAAGGAATATATATGCTATCTTAGTGGATGGAACCATGTTCAAAGAATATGCACATGCTATTGAGTTAATTTTGGGTAGTTATCCACTCAATGTAGAAATCCCTTAGTTTATAGTACACAATTAGGTCCATTTATGTAACTTTAGGTGACCATAAAGTATTTCACAGTTATGTATTTAGCTCAACCATATCCACAACTATCCAACAATTTGTCGTTAAATATCTCAAGTGATCCAACTATATAATATACCATTTGCACAGTTCATATGTTATACAATATAACATTATCCAATCTGTGATCAAATAAGAGTGCACCACCTAGTAAAGAAAGATTTCTTATGTGCCCATATTAAAGGCATAACAAGTTGTTTTGCACCACTTACTAAAGATTTCTTATGTTATTAGTGGGTGCATAAGGTTATGAATAGTGGATCCAACCATAGGGTACTCTTAATATGCACATGCTATTGAGTTATTTTTGGGTAGTTATCCACTCAATGTAGAAATCCCTTAGTTTATAGTACACAACTAGGTCCCTTTATGTAACTTTAGGTGACCATAAAGTATTTCACAGTTATGTATTTAGTTCAACCATATCCACAACTATCCAACAATTTGTCATTAAATCTCCCAAGTGATCTTGAAACCATCTAGTAAGACCTAATGATAATGGGTAAGTAAATCTCCCCCTATGCTTCACATGTCCTACATATTGTCACGAGTCTTGGTCACATCTATGTGTAAGACATGAGTGACCTACTTGTGTAGTAAACTGCTCAAAAGGAAATAATCTCCACTTTGGTGGTCTTTTTCCTACTTTCTAGTTAACAAAAACTCTTCATAAGTAAATTGATATTTCATTGAATTTATATTTAATAGTATTTTTAATGGTATATCAATGTTATGTAGAGTGATCTCCGTCTCCATTCTCAAATGATTTAGCCAAGAATTGGGATATTTATGCCAACCCCCATTAAGCAATAGGTAGCAAATTTTATTTCATGTTAGTAGTCTCTTATGCATGTACATTAGATACCTAGTTTTATTCATTATCTTAATGGGGAAATAACTAATTATATGAGGATAGGATAGGTTACTTATGATATTAATTATAAGATCAAAAATTATAAACACTTTTTAATTTTCTCAGTATTTGTTCATGATTATATAGAAATGCTACAACCCAAATCTTCAAATCCATATATATAATAAAACAAGATTGATGAGTGTCTCAAAAGGGGTTTATTTTTTTCCCAAAGCCAAGATTCATACGATTTACAATTGTTTTCAAGGTAAAAATAGGTTTTGGACATGGAGGGATATGATGTTATGAAGATTAAACTCTTTGTTTTGGGGATTCTAATGCATTACATTATATGTGGTCTTTGTAGATCCATCCATGAGGAACTTTTAAGGAATAGTAAAGAAATGTTCTAATACATTTTTTTAGTGGATCCAACCATGGGTAACTTTTAATGAATCCACTTGTTTGTTGTTTTTCTAAATTGATTTCCCTTGGCGAACCAAAATTTCTAATTTCATCTACTTCTTTGTGTGGGTTTTGTTGATTATTATGAAAAGATTGTGGTTTTATCTTATGTCCCTTATCCCTTTAGTCATCATTCCATGCCTGAGCAGTCGGCCAGGAGCTAAATCGATAGTCGTCACTTTGGTGTTTAAAGACCTATAGATTCAAATGCCCTGCTTTTCTGTGCATGGACGATGAGTGAAGGATAGGAATCTACCATGTTGTCTATGGACCCCTTACTTATCTTTTAGTTGATTGATTCATGGCTGAATGTTTAGTATTTCTGTCTTCTTCTTTGATGTGGATTGTAAATGATAAACCTCTCAGTGGAATGACAGTCCCTTGGTGAACCCAACTTCTGATTCCAATGACTTCTATGTGTGGGTTTTATTGATTATTGTGAAAAGATTGTGGTTTTATCTTCTGTCCCTTATCCCTTTAGCCATTATTCCATGATTGAGCAGTCATCCAGGAGCCGAATCGGCAGTCGTCACTTCGGTGTTTAAAGACCTATAGATTCAAATGCCCTGCTTTTTTGTGCATGGATGATGAGTGAAGGATAAGAATCTGCCATGCTGTCTATGGACACCTTACTTATCTTTTAGTTGATTGATTCATGGTTAAATGTTTAGTCTTTGCATCTTCTTCTTTGATGTGGATTGTAAATGATAAACCTCTCAATTGAATGGCAGTCCCTTGGCGAACCCAACTTCTAATTTCAATGAATTCTATGTGTGGGTTTTATTGATTATCGTGAAAAGATTGTGGTTTTATCTTCTGTCTCTTATCCCTTTAGTCATCAATCCATGCATGAGCAGTCGGCCAGGAGTCGAATTGACGGTCGTCATTTTGGTGTTTAAATACCTATAGATTCAAATTCCCTTCTTTTTTGTGCATGAATGATGAGTGAAGGATAAGAATTTTCCATGTTGTCTATGGACCCCTTACTTATATTTTAGTTGATTGATTCATAGCTGAATGACTAGTCTTTTCGCCTTCTAATGAGCGAGTACCTATGTGGCTTGATTGTTTAAAATTTTGATTTATCTCTGCATTTTTAATTGCTTGAACTTGTGTACATCTCTGGATTTTTATTGATAAACTTTGCATTGTGGATAGATATTGAGGAGTGATGTCAACACGAGATTATCCAAACATTCTGTTGGACAACTGAGAGGGGGGGGTGAATCAGTTGTTATCGTGCTTAAACAATTATGCTTCTTTTAAATTCTTTACAAGGCACTCAATGATAATCACAATAATGCAGGAAAATAAGCAATGGCACATTCAACATCAGTCACATATATGAGATACATAGAGATAGATATTTCCCAAGGAAACCCATAAAGGGTAAAAACCTCTTCTTTATATGATAATAATTATTTACATTCTTTACATTATCATACATATGAGCACCTACTCATTGTGAGGATACAACCTATGTTTTTGCAAGCTGCAACTTGCTGAGAGCACCAACTCTCTATTTTCTCTAGCACCCACTAGAAGGAAGCACCAACTCCCTGGTTTCTCTAGCACCAACTAGAAGGAAGCACCAACTCCCTAGTTTCTCTAGCACCAACTAGAAGGAAGCACCAACTACCTGGTTTCTCTAGTACCAACTAGACGGAAGCTACAACTCCCTATGTTCAAGCACCCACTTGAACCTATGAGGACACCAGTCCTCCCTAGCACCTCCCTACCACCCTGGTTTATGAATATGAATTATTGAAACTTATTACAGTGATATAGTGTTCAACAACAACTTACCAGTCTCATCACTGTTCTGCAAGATTTTGCTGCTCTGTCTTCCTCACTATCTTCTTGCATGCATCCATTGCACTTTTATGTTCTTCTGCCTCTTGAGCTTTCTACACCATTCCCCCTCAATGCACTTTTTTTCTTCTATCCATTTCAGCTGCTGCACTCCACCTCCTTCTTCACACATGCATCCCACACCCCCGCAACAACAATAATCTCTTCTTTGTTTCACCTTCTTATGCTCTCTGTGCATCTTGTCCATGCCATGTGTCTAATGGTTCTGCATGCTCTGCATGTTGAGTGCTTTGCCTGTTCATCATGGAAACTCTTTAACTTCTCTATTTTTTAATCCCATGTGTCCATCATCACTAGGTTTCATGATCAAATTACTTCACATCACCAGCAGTTAAGATTCTTCATCTTCTGTTACAGTTGAGCTCAACTACTCTGTTGCAGTTACAGGCTCCAACACTCATCCAGCTATTAATCACCTCCATGAACAATCAGTGTTCTACTTGTAGATGCCTTGAGATTCTTCACCTCCTCTGTCAATCACCCCGAAGTGTCTTCAAGTCCTCTGGCAGAAACCATTAGTGGTTTCTAGCAGTTACATTGTGACGTGCAACAGTAGCCCTCCAATTTGACTCAATTTCATATGCACCATTGGATGACTTTCATTAGTCTTGCATTAATTTTGGCATTCTGCTCTTCGACATTTTTGGATTTGTGTGATCAAGTGTCTCGACACTCCATGTCGCAATCCCCGAAATGGATATTGGTTGCTCTAGCTCTTTCCTCTATCTCTCGCCAATGTGACCAATGTCTGTGACCATAGCCTTATTCAAAAACTGCATTTCACAATTTCGTTTTTTGTCACTTTGGCATTTCAGTACTCCTGTGCTGAAGTGTTTCGACACTTCAACTCCCAGTATCCAAAACTCTGAAATGGAGTCAAATCAATGGTCTGGTACTCCATCATTTCTCATTTTGGCGAATCGGCATTTTGGTATTCCTATGGTAAAGTTTCTTGACTCTCCATGTCACAGTGCTCGAAACTTTGAAATGGAGCTTGTCTGTGAAATTTCGTGACTTCAGGTTTCACGATTTTGGAACTCTTCTGATGAAGAGTCTTTACTCTTGGCTCCTCCTACTCCCGGTATCCGAAACTTCGGTATGGGGTCTTTAACATTTCTCGACTTCGGGTTTCGCGACTTCGGGACTCCTTATGATGAGAGTCTTTGTCATTTCCATCTCCCGGTATCCTAAATCCCAGTATCCAGTACTTGTAACAACCCTAGTTGAATATATGCTTAGGGATTTTTTAAGTAAAATTAATTAGGTAATTAATTGTCCTAACATGGTTTTAATTAAACAAAGATTGGCATAACAATATTAATTAATTAATTGTTATAACTTTTGATTAATTAATTAATTAATTAACTAACTAATTGCCTATCACATTCAATGACATGGGTAATAAATTTAAGACGATTAATAAATTTAATTTGTTTAATTAAATGATTTATGTATACGGAGGGGATAAGAAAAATTAAATAATAGGATAAGACATTAAATAAGAAGATAAGATAATGAATGTAGGGATAAGGAAATTAATGAGGAGGAAAGGGTCGGTGAAGGAGGGATATGACAAGAGGAGTCTTACGAGGAAGGGGCATCATTTTTTTGGGGAGGAGAGGAAGCATTTTGGAGGGGGAGGAGATTTATGGTTTTTGGGCTTGGTTTTTTGGTTCTGTGGTGGAATTCTGCAGTCTTTGAGTATCATTACAGGGGGCACTGGGTTGCTAGGGGTTTTGGGCACGGGGGCTAGGATTCATTTTGGTTTCCTAGGGCTAGGAAGCTGGACAGGCTGCTCCTAGCTGGCTAGGAGGTTAGTCGGTTTGGGTAGAGTTGGTCAGTGCATCAGGCAGCAGCAAAGCAGCAAGCTAGACAACCAGGTCAATGGAGAAATTAGCATCAAGAAGAGGTAATTAAATTTTATTATGTTAAGATATTTTTCATGCTATAAATAGATTTGAATTCCAGCAGAATTTTTATGTGTGTAGGATGTGAATGAATGATTTACGTATAAAGAAGGAAATATATGTTAAATTGTATGTAATTTTGTATTTTATGGGCCCTACACATGGTATCAGAGCCTCATTCACAATCTGGAGCCTTAAGGGCCAAGCTCCAGCTCCACCTAACCTGCAAGTCAAACGCAATTTTTTTTAACAAAAATCTATTGCACATTAAAAATGTAAAAGGCATAATAATATACTAATTGAAGTATTAAATAAATTTAAAACACTTGTTTCAAATAAACAAACCTATGTAAAGAAATATTCTACCAGGAATTTCTAAACAAGTTTATAAATAAACCTTGACAAGGTGACCGTCTGAGTGTTTGAATGGTAGAGTTAGCATATTTCAATGCCAATGTAGAAATTAGTTGTATCTGCCCCAATACATGTTTTTCCATTTTTTCAATCCTAAGTTTTTGTTTCTTCTAGTCTGTTGCATCACATATAAAATGATTTCCAAGTATCATGTTAGGTCAGGGACTTTCCACCAAGGCAAGGTTATTTTGATCACAAACATGCCCTGGAAATGAACTGACAAAAGCATGCCATCAAAGACTAACTGAACCTCTTATTTGGTCATGCCACAATTTCAAGTTTAGCCAAAATTTCCAGATCTCCTACCCAAAATCTGAGTTTTTATTTCAAATTCAGGTTGAAGAGAATACTGACAACCTCATGTTTACCTTGGAAGTGTTTATAATAACTTTATATGCCTGAAAAGTAACCTTTCACACAACTTTTGGTGTTGTAATAGACAACCCCGGTACTATGAATGAGCATGGAGGTTCAGGTTAATTCCCTACCAGATTTGAGCATTCGCCAAGTTAAAGGAATTGATAAATATACACTAGTGTCAGTTGTCTTTAACAAGTTAGTTAAAATTGATGAAGGAGAAAGCAGTGTGGTGTGTGCATCCCCCATCCGAGGTGCACACTATAACCAAGGTGGGAATCAACATTAACAAATCAAATGATGCACATATAGATCGCTCACCATACTGTTGACATCAATTTCCTCTAGAAATGCCAGGACTCTAAGGTTGTTACATGTTTTGTGGAGATAAAGCACCATCTAAATAATAACAGAAATAGAATAAGGCTCTTGACGCTGTAATGACCCTTTTCTTATTTATATGAATAATTTCATATATAATCCTAAACATTAGCTAATTATAATTAATTATTATATAACCTTAATTAATTATATGTTGTTAATTAATTTTTTTTTACTATGATTAGCTTAAGTATGATTAACTCTTTGATTAAGGGTTAATGAATGATTAATTATTAAGTGAGTCATTAATTGA
>JASDQU010438750.1:142905-154299 GCA_032191745.1 Picea mariana | reverse complement strand
GGAAAAGAAGGAAGAAGGGATGAATGGTTAGCGTAACGTTACGCTGCCGGATTGTGGCTTGACGGATTGCTTGTGAGGAGTTGGGTTTATCTCAGCTGTATTGGAGTGGTAACTTAGCCTTGGAGGCGAGCTGAGAAGCTAGTCTTATCTCTGGATCTTGTGTGGCCCCTTTGCGGCTCGGGGGGCTAAGGGGGAAGCAGAGTACCCCTAGTGATTGGCTGGGAGGTACCGGTGAGGGTTCCACGGTCGGCAAGCAGGAGCGGCAAGGAGCGCGGGACTTCGATCGAGGCGCGGACAGCATACGAGGCAGGCACAAGGAAATAGGTACGCTCGTTTATTTTATTGAGTATATTGCATTAGATATTAAGCTGGGAACTATAAGATGATTGTAATGTTCTAAAATGCCGGTTCTGGCAATCTCGCTTGCTGATATTTTATGGAAGTAAAACTAGATCTGGTTTTCCCTCTGGCACTTGTTGGTTGATTTCTAAGATCACTTGATCTGGTGTTTAGACCTGGCAATTTATTTCACCTCTGGCAATTTGTGTGATCTTCTCGCAAAACGTTTTAACCTGGCAACTCGTTTCACCTCTGGCAAATTGTTTGATCTTCTGGCAAAACGTTCAACCTAGCAATTCATTTTACCTCTGGCAATTTGTTTTATCTTCTGGCAAATCGATTTAACCTAGCAATTCAATTTATCTTCTGGCAATTCGTTTATCTTCTGGCAATGCGTTTTTGGGCGTTTTTGGTCTGCGTTTTAAATGGTTTAATGAGCTGCATTTTACTGATTTATGTGGGGCGTTTTAAATGGCACTCATAGTAAATATTGGGCATTTTTTTTTATCTGCGTTTTAAGTGTTTAATGATTGTTGGGCGTGTTTAAGGATTGCTGGGCGTTTTTAGTGATTGCTGGGCGTGTTTAATGATTGCCAGGCGTTTTTAGTGATTGCTGGGCGTGTTTAATGATTGCCGGTCGTTTTTAGTGATTGCTGGGCGTGTTTAATGATTTTTGGGCTTTTTTAGTGATTGCTGGGCATGTTTAATGATTGCCAGGCGTTTTTAGTGATTGCTGGGCGTGTTTAATGATTTCTGGGCATTTTTAGTGATTGCTGGGCGTGTTAAATGATTTCTGGGCATTTTTAGTGATTGCTGGGCGTTTTTAATTGTTGCTGGGCAGTTGTTTTACTTCTGATCTGGTTGTATTTGCTCTTCATTGATACGATATCTGTCCCTTCCTAAATTTGCTTGTAAATATATACCCAAAACTTTCAATTCTGTCCTGTTGTATTGCATCTTCCTGGATATGATATCTGGTTCAAAACATAAGTTCAAATCTATAATCCATATCAATTACAAGCTGGGGGGGAATGGTTGGAAGACTTAAATTAGTATTGGTACCATGGAATTCATGAGACTTGGGAGGGTCTAGACTCTGATCAATCCCGTATACAACGCATCATCGGGTTCCTGTTTATCATGCATGTTTTTCTTGGGCTTTGGTTGCTAAAAGTGTTTTTCCATTACAGTTTGTTTTTAATCTTTTTATGACAACCCATTGACTGGTTGGGCTATCCTCCTGTTCCGACTTCTATTATTTTATCTTGGTTTCTCACTTAGTCTCTTGTGATCATGAAATGACACGAAGTAATTGTGTGGTCTGTATCAAAATTGTAACTTTAAGAGGTGGGGAAAAATGGGTTTTAACTTTGTCCACCTTGCCTAATCATTAATTCATTAGACTATTTGATTTGTGAATCAATTTCTTACAAACCCTTCTCAGAATATTTGTTACTAATGCTCCACCACACTCCCTCTGCAACTTATATTTTATTAAAAAAATATAGATCAAAATCCAGCTGTTCGTTCTAATTAAAGGCGCTCCCAGCTATTCGTTTTAATTGCCCTTAGAAACTGCAATCAGTATTATTACAGTGTAGTGGTTGGGTTGTGAGTTTAAAAAGGGTATATAATGAAAAGGGTAACCATGAAACGTAAGACCATTGCTGTTTTTGTTTTTAAAATACTATGAAATGAAATGTTTTAATACTATGAAATGAAATGTTTGAATGATTTGGATTAAATTAATGGTTAATGGGATTTTTCAGTTAAATAAGAAAAGTATTTTTAATTATGCATTTTAGAGATTTAAGCACATGAATCGGAATTGAAAATTTTGAGAAACCTAATCTAAATTTTGTACATTTTGAATATGATTTAGGCATTTCGTTCAACATTGCTTCTAGTAATAGATTGGGTATAGATTCCAGATCAGTTGGTTGTGTGGATTTTCCAGATGAAGGCCACCTTTAGTTGTATGAAAGAAAAATCTCAACATGAGAAATTTTGAACAATCTCTTTAGCTTTCTCAAGGGAATTCTCTAAAAACAAATTATAAACATCATAACATTTCAAATACTATTTATGTTTTATACCTTTTTATTTATGGATAATGATATGAAATGAAATGTTGAATGGTTTAGATTAGATTAATGGATAATGGGATATTGTACAATGTTCCTTTAAATCTGGTTATATTTACACATGGTCTCATTAAATAATCGTTGCTGTTATATATTGACATGATGTTATTGCATTTTTAAACATGATGTTATTTTAGAACATGACGATATTGATATTTTTAAACCTGATGTTAATTATAAATGTGATGTTATTATAAACATGAGGTTATTTATATATTGAGGTTGTCTATAAATATGGGGTTAAATATGAGGTTATTTACTGCAATAATAATGAAATTTATGATCATAAATAAACATCGAAGTGTGAGCTCCTCATGTTCATCTGAAGGTTTCTATTTTGTTTGGTCATTGTCGGAGTCCTTCGGACATGCGCATCCGTAGAGTCAGTGGTTGTCTTTAGTTGTTGTTGTACTTGGACGAGATCATTCTTTTGCGGATGCTTGTGTTGGGCGGGATATAGACACCTTCTGTAGCCTTAGCATATATGTCTGTGTGTATTTTCTGTGTAAAGGATCCAGTGCCGTATCAAGAGTCTCGGGCCCTTTAAAGGCAGGGTTCCACTCTTGCGACACACCTGACGGAGGTTACTAGTTTCCGCTTGAGCAGTCAGCCAGGAGCCTGTCTAATCTTCCTTCAAGAAGACATAAGACTAAAAGCCCTTCTTTTCTGTGCAGAAATAGTAAACTCTACTGTTGGATTCTTCCCTCTGTGACTGTACTGTACTTAACACCTAGTGTCGTTTTCTGCTTACAGCTACTAGTTGTACGCCTTATGTCTAGGGGCATTTCTTGCTTGTTGTCACTGTGATATGTCGGGGTCGTCTTGGTGTGTTCGCATTGCTTGCGTCTTGTTCTAGGTCGGGTTACTAGTTTCTGCCTGAGCAGTCGGCCAGGAGCCTGTCTAATATTCTTTCGAGAAGACATAAGACTAAACGCCCTGCTTTCCTGTGCAGAAATAGTAACCCTAACACCATGGATTCTTCCCTCTGTGTGCTTACTGTGCGCCCCTAGAATGTCTTATGGTTGGTGTTGTGCGCCTTGTGCCTATGGTCGTATATTGTTGTAGTTACTCGTTGTGTGCCTTGAGTCTTCTTGTGATGAACGTCGTGGTTGCATCTTGTTGGTTGTCGAGTGGCGATATAGAGTCAAGTGTGTTTGTTACTTCTACCCACGCTCACACACCTTAAACAAAAAAAATTTGCACCTGTTCTCAGAGTTGTTGTCGTAACGAGGAGGACGTTACACTTTTGTGGTGTTTGTTTATAATTTGGCATGATTATATAATAAATTTTGTGTTGTTTGGGTTGTGATTGGTTGGTGGGACATTTACCTAATATGTCGAGTTCTGTTCCATGATATTTCTCAAACCTACATGTATAGAAATTGGAATACTTTGAATTCAAATTAGAGACACAATTCTCTTCAATGTTTGGTTTCTATTATTTTTAGAATTGATGCTATTATTACTTCATAAATATTTTAGAATTACACCATTCATGTTCTTTGGGTTGTTTTTGTTTGATACATGAATATCAATTGTAAATCGTTGAAAATTCAAAAGCATCGTTTCTACTATTAATTGGGAAATGAATAATAACAATATTGAAGATGTAATATGTCAATAATGACAACGAGTTAGAAAACATATATTGAATAAAATGCAATAATTCATTGAAATTGAAGGGAATATATGAGGTTACAAAAAAATCAATGACAAGTATTGCAATGACAACAAATGATTGAGGATCAAAGAGAAGAACAATGAAGAAAGGATTGTGAAAGAAAAATACTACACCTACAAAAAATGAATGAGGATCAAAAGGAAGGACAATGATAAAAAGGATTCTGAAAGAAAAAGATCGAGATTGAAAGAATGAATGAGAATGGTAGGGAAGAACATAAAAGTCAAATTAGAGATAAAGTAAGAGCACATTGACAAAGACAATGGAGAGGTGTCAACAAAGTAATGATAGAAACTGAACCGATTTCTCTAGTAGATTCCAAACACCAAAATCATCAACGAATATTGCTATATGATGATGAGCTTCGAACAAAATCCAATGTACTAGTGGTTTCATATGAAGATGAAGTTATGGAACATAAAAAAATTCACGAGAATTGATAAATTGGGTCATATTCAAATGTGAGTGAGGATTCATAACTAAGTGTTCAATTGGTGACTACTAATATAGGTTTGATGTGTAATATATGTAAAAGAGAAGGTAACGGTCATATATTTTCATCTCAAAACCATACGAATCTAGGGTTCAACCTTTGGTTTTTGCAAGTCTTACACAAGTTGAAGAGATGCATTCAATATGTAGGAAATAAAAATATAAAGGACACACCATCCATTTTTATTAAGAGGTTAAATATGTTTCCAAGGAATTACCTTGACATATTAAAGACTTAGATTTAACTATTTTTATGTGAAAAAGGGTCGCCAAGGATCAAGTTATGATATGATATGATGTAGTATATATGTTATTCAATACCATTTAAATCATTTCATTATTTTGTTATTCAACATATTCATCACTAAACATTGTTACTTTGTTATTATTTAGATTCATAATGATGTAAATTTTCTAATGTTTAGTTTAATTTTTGATATTTAGTTAGTATTTTCTCATTGATTTTTTTTTTTGTAGATGATACTTAGTAATTTTAAAGGATCAAGTTCATTTAAAACATATACATATAAATAATGATTATGATCTAAAAATTTCACATCATTTCCCATAATTGGAACCATTGTAGATCCATATTAACTCCAGATACATCATTCACCAAGAGGGGATCAAATCCCTTGAGGTATAAACGCTTCCTCAAGTTTTTCACTCTAAAAGGAGGTTTTCACCTCGAGGGATTGGATCCCTCTCGATGCATGATAGATCTAGAGTTAAGTTGGATCTATGCTGGTTATTAAATAAGATAAACTATGACAATTAGTATGGAATAAATATAATGTTGCCTCATTAAAGAAGGTCCACTATGTAGTTAGCGTGGGGTTATGATTTCGGTTTCCTACTTAGCTATAAATAAGGATATAGTTTTCCTTATGCATATTATATTATAGTATATTGCATTGGATCTTATTTCATTGAGAGATATCCCTACCTTAAGAGGCAAGTGAGCATGAGTGGATTCCTTCCATAAAATGATGATTGTATAATGTTTCCCTATGTTAAGGGTATTTTGATATAATTGAGTAAATGGGATTTTTCTATATTATTTTTGGATATATTTTATCTGATGGTATTTTTATATCTAAGGTAAGGTACATAACAAGTGGTATCGAATATTTTTCTTGGGCCTGAAACCATTTTTTCCCTTTTTATAGGTTTTTCAAGGGAAAAAGAGGACTATCACTTAAATCAATTATTGTATATTTATATGTAGAATTTTGAAGAAACCAATTACAGATACGAATTCCTCTAAAAAATACTCCTAAGTCCAAAAAATATATCAGTCTAGTTGGAGTACAGAAAGCAAAGGAATCATTGATTTATAATCAACCATTCTAGGGTCTTCTAATGATGGCCACGCAGATTATAAAGACTATATCTTTTAATGATGTTTAAATTTCCACGTGACCAATTATAATAGATGTGGAGTGGCCTTGGAATTTCACAATTGTGGCCATTATAGAAATTGTGTCCATAATAGAAATTCTGATCAATATTGATGAAGTTTTGGTTATTTCAAATTTATTGCTTCAAAACTCTAGTTCTCATACTTACAATGACTTATGGCCTGTTATATGGATATATTAGCCTCCATCATTGAGGAATATTTAGTTCTATATGAATATTGCGTGGAAAAATTATCTCATGCACATTTTGTTGAACTTGCTATAAATTTTGAAAAACATATCAAACAATGGTTACTCAAAGTAGAATATTTTTACCCTCTAAAGGAGTTCATATAGTGCAAGTTCATATGAAGCACTGAATGAAAAAAAATATAGGAAACTTATGAATCAATCCAAAGGATGGAAATTTTAAGTGATATTGAAGAGGAGTATACAAGGGACATATATTATAGTTGGTATGCTTTATAAAATGATTATGAGGCATGCTATATATATACAATTATCATTTATGAGAAGACTAGTACTTTCAACTACTTTTTGATGACCATAATCCTCCATATGTAGTGAATATCATTGAGGAAAGTGAAGATCTTATTAACATTATCAATTTTTAGTTGGCATATTATCCAATAGTAGTATTCCTTCTAGATCCACAACTTACCTTTTGCAACTATATGGATGATTTTATGGACAAAGAGGGTTTTATTTATTTGGATCCACATGACCATGTTGGGCATTTGGAGAAAAATAATGATCCATTTTTAGATATTAAGTGTCAATTGTTGGGAGTTAACATGAGTAGTTGGAGATAGGACTCGGATGAGCCTTTGGGACTACTTTATTATTAAGGCTAATATTTAGGATCTTGAATTCTAAATTATATTTTAGGCCTACTTTAGAATTTTGGTCAACACTTACACATGGGGATTAGGTTTATGGGTGAATGACTTGGAATAATTAACATTGTTCCTAGCCCTTGTACATGGGACCTTGGTTCGCTAAAATAATTTAGCATTGTAGTCAACACTTGTACATGTGACCCTAGTTTATGGTTGTACCTCCTCACTACAAGTGTTGATGGAAACACTTTTCTAAGGTGAGTGGAGTGTTAGGGGTGTAATGGGGGGATGAACGGCCCATTAAAACAATTATAGTGGAATCCATTCAACATAATGTGGACTAGGTCTAATATGTTTTTTATTATTAAATAAGACCCACGATGGTAGTCAATATGGAATTTAAATGTAATGTGAGGTAATTGAATAAAGTCCACTAGATAGTTAGCATGGAGTTATTAGGGTTTTCTACTTAACTATAAATAAAAATGTAGTTATCTTTATGGAAAATGTAAATTAGAGGATATTGTATTGGAAAAGAGTGAATTCCTTTTATAAAAGAATCATTGTATGGTGTTACTCTACTTTAAGAATATTTTTATATAATAAAATAAACAATATTTTCTATCTTACTTTTGGATATCTTATATGCAATATCATTTTCAAATCTAGAATACATAACAATGATGAAATCATGTAGATATAATTTTTAACCCAATTTGATGCATATTTATTGAACTTAAATTCTCTCACCTTTTTTTTATCTTTTCTTAAAATGGTTAAAAATTGTTGAAAAATCTCAAAACTCAAATGCTTGCAAAAATGGCCTCTACAAATTTTAAGAGAGATGAGTTTCTTGTTTCTTACCTAATTTGGAATAATAACATCTTTCGACACACATTTTGTAAATAATTTAAGTTTACTTTTTGTTGTTGTTAATTTGTAGATAATTTTTAAGTTATCAATTTCTTTACCAATTCATATGAAATTTTATATAAATATTTTTGTTATACAATACTTAATAAAAATATATGCATTTTAAAAATAATAATATAAATTATTTCTCAAATAAATAAACATGTTCAAGAAAGAAAATTCCAATTCAAAACACCTCCTATTTCACATTCAATCATAATTTTTTTTTAACAATCAACAATTATAAAATAATTATATTTCCAACAACACCATGTAATTACTCTACTTTTCTCTAAAAACTTTCGCATTCAACAATTATAATATAATTATATTTCCTATAACATCATGTAATTAGTTTCTATTTCTCTCTAAAAACTTTTAAATAATTCTCTTATTAAAACTAACAAATAACTCTTTATAATCAACGCTATAAACAGAAATTGAATTAATAGATTACATCATAACCCTCTTTATCATCAAAATTATAAACATAAATTTATTAATATAAATTATATTATAACCCTCTTGACATTTAGTGCATCTAAAGATTAAAGATAATAAATAAGTATGTAAAATTCATCATTAAATTTTTAATTCTTTTAATATCTTTAAAATCATTATTTATTTAAAGACATGCCATGCTAATTACTCAAATTTTCTCCATTAAGACTTAAAATAATAGTGGCTTTCCTTCCTAAAGGCAGAGGGATTCTTTGGTATGTCTAAGGGTTCCTACTAAAAGGGATTCTTTGGTATGTCTAAGGGTTCCTACTAAGGGTTTAGAGATGTGAGATTCTTTTGTATGTCTAATGGTTTCTACTAAAAGTTTAGAGACAAGTTTAGAGATTTTAGAGCGTAAGTTTTGCAATTTCTTTAATGTATTTTTTTTCTTTATATTATTAAAACTTGATTTGTAATTAAATTTTATTAATATAAATGTTTTGATTAATTAAATTTTAAATAATAATTTACTATTAAAAACAAAAATTCAAAATAAATATATTATGCTACATCTCTTCTTAATTCCTTTCATATCATGAAGATTATACTTGAGGTTTTATGAAAAGTAAGATTAATATAAATAAACAATTAATATCAATACATCTTTTAAAATTTATTCATTCTTATTTTTCCATGCATCTTTTCCCTTTGACTCTAGGATTGAAATAATATATGCACTCAAACGATCAATCTTTGGTAACACTCTAAAATTGAATTTTAGGAAAATTATCTTCTAAGGAGTCGTTAAAGGTTATTAATGGTGAATAATTATAAGGCTCTATTTTGGTATATTAAGTACTATAAAATTATTTTTTGGTATATTAAGTATTGTAAAATTATAAAGCTTTAGGTGGAAGGATAAAGGTAAATGAAAATTGGATGGAGTGAGAGTATGACGTTTGATAAGATGAAAATAGATGTAGCAGATTATGGTCAAGATGAATATTTTAGCTTTATGTTCATATTTAAATTTAATGAAGAATTTATAGAGATTTGGTAAAGTTGGAGGGATTATAACAAGGAGTTATTTCTAGGGTTACACGATAGGGATAATAGTCAAAAGGCTTTAGAACTTGGTGAAATGGTATTCCATTGGTGTTCAAACACGATCGAGTATGGTGTTAAAGGGAACAATGTGAGTGGTTTAAAGTTCTAACCTATCAATAGAGACACGACATCTCAAAGATTTAACCCCTTTGTCTTCAGAGTCAACGCTAAGTGTGATGTGGGAGTAAATGATATGTGTGAAGTATTATGTTCATGATGCTGAACAAATATAGGTTTGGTTCCATGAAACCTTGTTGAAGTTTTGTGAATCAAGGGAAGTGCATAATGAGAATCCTTCTACTAGTCCCATCTTTCTTGAACTAGAAGAGAGGGATATTGTGAATGGAATAGGATTTAAAGGCTAGATTTTTGAACAAAAGTTGAGGGGGAAATAAGTATTAAGAACTTGGGGTTCACAAATAGAAAGAAATATATTAAAAAACAAGAGCAAGAAACAATGTATAAAGATGAAGAAACACGAGGTTAAAATGTTCCCCAGGGATATATCATAAGAGAGGTGGTTACATGGTTAATGGAAAAAGTCCTTACTAGTTTTTTTATGAGCTAATAGGTAAAGGGAGAAACCTTAAGATGATGGATGGAGGAAAATTGTTTGTAAATTTTAGTGTATTTTTCCAGATTTCATATCTTTCTTCGTGGACAACTATGTTTTGACTTTATATCAACTAAGGATGTTACATATATTAAGAGAAAGCCCTAGTTTTGGGATCCCTCAATTTTGTCGTTAAAATAATGGAGACTTCGTTTTGACCCTAGAAGAAAGCCTCTCTTCATTCAACAGGTACGAGCGATCATTGTAGGGATTTGTATGGAACTACAGAGTAAAGATATCCTAAAATGTAAAGAAACTTGGGAATAACTTGGGTAATATTGTAACATTGGAAAAATATGTTTTGAATCAAGAGGATAAACTATTTATGAACTCCCAGTGGATTTTGACTTGGGAAATGTTTGCTAGATAAAACAAATGTTGAGTGCGGGAATTGTAAGTATGTACAATGTATGGACCATTGGAAGTTTCCTTTTAGAAGTTTGTGTTGTCAAGAAATTGGTCATCTAAGGAAAAAGTGCAAGAACAAGAGTCTAAACTAGGTTTAGAGGAAGAAAGAGAAAAGTAGGGAAAATCCCCTCGGTCCTATAGGCTCATAAGAAAAAAAGGTGATAGTGGGGAAAAACAAGGGTTAGAATTAGGAGGATCAAGGTTTGAGGATCTCAAGGTAGGTGAGGATTTTGTTAGAAAAGGTGAGGGTTCGATAGTTCCAATGCAAGGATCTATGAAGAGCATAAAAATTCCTTCCTCAGTCTCTAACTTCAAATCCTTTATTGATCAAGGTATGAAAACCCAAAATATTGATTTCATTTTTGTTTCAATTCTGGAAGATAAAATGAACATTAACAATAAGTTCCATCCTTGTCTTGTTGTGGGAATAAAATGGGAAGTCTTGGGGGGAATACACATTTCTAGTGATTAGTTTATGATAAAACTCCTTGATAGGAAGAAAACCATGTGCAATCATATATATTTTGAGTCATAAACTCCCTCATTTAACCAAACCTTGAGGATTGAGGGGGAGACAAAATCCAAGTAAAATAGTAGGCCTAGGTACAACCTAATATCTAGGAATGGAATATTTGTGGATGAGGGAGGAGGCATTGAAGGTGGTTTTGAATTAGACATAGACCATGTCCCTTTTGTTGGATTAAAATCCTATATGTCCATTGCAAAAACTAAAGCTACTAAAGAATTAAGAGAGGGAAAACAACTAACCATTAAAGGTTAAGTTAGAGTAGGGATGGCCTGTGAAATGATGCCCAAATGATGATCCTCTCCTTGAATATTAGAGGGGATAGGGGAGCCCACAATAATGTAGCCCTAAAAATAACATTTTTTCTTTACAAGCCTGATCTAGTTTTAGTTGAAGAAATAATGTATGAAGGAAAAAAAGTAGTTGCAGTTTTGTACTTGTTAGCAAAAATTTCCACCCTCTAATTGAGCT
>JASDQU010438750.1:132526-142885 GCA_032191745.1 Picea mariana | reverse complement strand
GGGAAGTCTTGGGGGGAATACACATTTCTAGTGATTAGTTTATGATAAAACTCCTTGATAGGAAGAAAACCATGTGCAATCATATATATTTTGAGTCATAAACTCCCTCATTTAACCAAACCTTGAGGATTGAGGGGGAGACAAAATCCAAGTAAAATAGTAGGCCTAGGTACAACCTAATATCTAGGAATGGAATATTTGTGGATGAGGGAGGAGGCATTGAAGGTGGTTTTGAATTAGACATAGACCATGTCCCTTTTGTTGGATTAAAATCCTATATGTCCATTGCAAAAACTAAAGCTACTAAAGAATTAAGAGAGGGAAAACAACTAACCATTAAAGGTTAAGTTAGAGTAGGGATGGCCTGTGAAATGATGCCCAAATGATGATCCTCTCCTTGAATATTAGAGGGGATAGGGGAGCCCACAATAATGTAGCCCTAAAAATAACATTTTTTCTTTACAAGCCTGATCTAGTTTTAGTTGAAGAAATAATGTATGAAGGAAAAAAAGTAGTTGCAGTTTTGTACTTGTTAGCAAAAATTTCCACCCTCTAATTGAGCTAATAAACCTATTATAAAAACGATGAAAACTTGGCTAATTCAAGGAGTAAAGCCACAATTGTCACGGGCTAGACCTCCCTCCGTTTAGGCTAGTTATTGCTAGCCTTAGGGGGTATTCCCTAGGGTGTTTCCCACTGTCCTAATTCATATTTTTTGCGTTTAATGACAAAAAACAATCGCTGTTATGTTTTGGACAGTGTGTTAAAACTGTCCAAAACAATGGGGAAAAATATTTTTTTTGCTTGGAGGGATCCTGTAGGGTTAGCACACAAAATATAGAAGACAAATATAAAAATAAAACTTCTCAAAATATCAATTAAACCAAAATGAACATCAAACAAAGTGACTAATCTAATTTCAAAACTTCACTAATTACCACCAAGAAACAAGGTTAGAACACAATTTTATTTATTTATTTATTGATAGTCTTGCAAGAGAGTTGGTTGCACCACAATTGACAAGTCCACAACATGCACGATGATCAATTTTCTCAAAGAAGAGTAACTAGACTAAGAATGAGAGAGATAAAGTATGCTAATTGTTGCAATATTTGACCAATAACCAATAAAGACCATCCAATATATACGAGAGGAGTGTGAAAAAAATAAGAGTTAATGTGTATTAGGGAATAAGTGTGAGTGAGAAATTTAATAATTAATGTGCATGGGGGAATACATGTGAGTGAGTAATGCATATGTTTATTTAAAGGATTACAAATGTGAGAGTCTGAGGTATTAAGTGAAGGAGTGGTGCATGTGTGAGGATAAGAGGGAGTTAGTGCATGGAAATTGAGATAATGGTGAGTGAAGTGAGGGAAAAAATGAGTTAAGTGAGGGAAAGGATAAGTTAAGTGAATGTAAGAGTGATTTGAGTGTTTAGTTAACTAAAACATGTAAACACACACAAATTATGCATGCACTAGCCAAGGACGAGGAATTCACTCTATTTTTTTAGGGATTTTCCTAAATTTTAGGAAATTAGCGTTTAAAAGAAATTTAAGGGGAATTTTGGGAAATTAATGCATGGAAAGTGAGTGTATGGAAAGTAAGAGAAATAGATTGAGAAAATTATCTTTGACTGGCTAAAATTTCTCTCGAGAAATGCCACCTCACCCATGTGTCCTCCTTTTTATCTCAATTAATTTTCAATGAATAATTAATCCTTGGAAAATGCGCCCTTGGTCAATGATTCCATGTAGATGCCACATCACCTTGAAACTTTGCCACATTTTGGAATTTTCACTTGCCACTTATCACTACTAGAGACAACGACCACTGCTAAATTTTTTTTTTTCCAAAAATAGTCATCCGGTCCCAAAAAAATGAAACTTGTTGGAACTGACCCAAACTCTCAAAAAATGCTCGGGATGACTAGGATACCACTGCCATGTGTCTAGTGTCTAAAAATAGACACTGATAAAAATATAAAGTCCTCGCATGCCAATCATATTATACTCATTAGATTCAATTTTCCGCAAGGAATTAAAATCCACAATCAGAATCCACATGGAGGCACTAGTGCTCAACCTGCTAAAAATAGAAATCCATGACAAATAATCTCAGAAAAGGTCCAAAAATACTCAGAATGTCTTAATGATCCATAATATGTACTTAGAATTTGAATCTTGGGCATGGAGCTCAAACTCCTAAAAATAGAAAGTTCTTGCATGTCACTCGAAAAAAGTGCTATCAGTCCTAGAATCATGCAAGGACCATCCATATATGCTCAGAAATGATCCAAAATGTCAAAATACCCACTCAATCCATATCTCATAAAAAGTAGCAACACCTGATGTATGTAGACATCTATCTCAAATGCATGAGAAACCAAGCTAACTCTAACTTTGAACCAAACAATGATGTACTGATGATATACCTGTATTTGATGGGAACCAACCTACTGCTCAACACAATTGCTAAAATTTGGGAGAATCTCATAACTCCAGCTAAAATAATGCATGCTGGCTCTTAAACTTCAAGATTTTCAAGGGTGAAAATCTAGGGGTTAGAAATGGAGACTCAAGGGGATAGGATCCCCCTATGGGATGTCGAGAACCATATGAATCTTTGTTTCTGCAACAATATTTCTCTATGATAACTCTGTAAGATGTATCAATGATGTACTGGAAATATTTGTACCAAAATATACCCCTATAAATGTATGGAAGGAAAGAGGGCCCTATAAGCTGACAAAGAAGATCTTGTAAGATGACTTGTGATACCAAAGCCTATTCAATGGGCCATGGAGTCAAATCAATATAAAACCTCCATTGAAACACTAAAACATTGAAACATAAGGGCTCTCATCCAAATCTTCTACCTGCTACCACCCAATATGTACACTCCTCCTTGCAGTAACAATGCTAATGTCGACCTGAGGGAGATAATCACTTAATAAGATGTCAATAATGTAAACACCTCTCAAGTGTGAAGGAACACCACCAATAATGACAATGGGTCCTAATGTATGAGCACAATCTGTCACTGTGAAGTATGTTTTTAATTTGAACAATAGAAAGGATCATCCAATCAAGACCCAATGATACTCAACCTTGTTGGATGCAAGATAACTGCTAATGACGCTAACGACTACCAAGGTGCTCTACTTCTGGATCATCCATAGATAATTTTTCAAAGTCAATACAGGATGGTCTATTGCAAAGAAGAGAAATGATGTCTCTCTTCTCTCAGCGCGAAGTGATAACTCAAGAATATCAAGATGAAAGAACCAAGTACCATATCCCTATTGTTGGATGAGGGGGATGACTGACTCAAATAACATGAATCGATTATCAGAGATGATGACACAATACATAAGATGACTTAAGACACTTGTATGTCTCCTAAAAATTACCCATCCTAAAGGCTCAATGCTTCGAGAAAAATGACAAAACATGACCCCCAACTAGGCTCACACTAATGATAGACACAAAGGCTTGCTATGTGAAGGATTGACATTCAAATTTTATCCCAGGAATAATCGTTATGGAAAGCCATTTATTCAAGAAAATAAATACACATAGACACAAACATATGATGATATAACTCGACAAAAATCAATAACAGTTATGCAACAATTGAAGCAAATAACCGAAGAGAAAAGACAATGTAGGGAAAATGTAGATTGTTGTCCTAAAATCTGCAAAAAATCAACAAGCTGAACTACTGAAATGACAATGCGGAAAAGGAAAAAGGACTTATCCTAGACCCAAAAGTTTTTCTTCAAATTTTCCATGATTTAATCATCATACTCAAAGGACCAATGTAACCATGTACAAAAATGTCTAGTTTGACGAGAGAGGTTAACAAAGCCAACCTTCTGTTGACCAAAAGTTGGTCATCTATATTTTCTGCTCTTGGATTAATAAAAAAAAATGATATTGAAAGATGTTTTTTTTTGAAATATTATAAGTTCATTATATAGTCCTCATTCTTATCTTTTCCACACATTTTTTGGATCGGAAATCCAATTTCAAATTCTCAATATATCTAGGTTTAAAGTTTAAGTGGAAAATGACACCTTTTTCACGTGGAATAAGGCTGATTGTTCATAAATATATTTATTTTTTTTCGGGCCCATGACCCATGATATTCTTAATAATTTTCAAGTTCAAAAACCATAAAAATATTCTATGCACAAGAAGCCACCATACTCTCCACACTCCACACTCCCTTTATTTCCCCCTCTATCCATACTTAACTTTATTTCCTTTCATCTCCCTTTTTTGCTCCATGGCGTGTAGACTCATTACCCACACCCCTCTGATAGCCCACCACTCCACACTTAGTTTTATTTTTATTCTTTTTGGACTCTCTAACTCACCTCACCTCACATCCCTCATCTCGCGAGTCTGAAAGTTTGCTCCCCTCATTTCTCTCTCCCCCTTACCTCCGTGACCCATATTTCCCACACCCCCTCACCACTCTATACTTAGTATTGTTTTCTAAGTACTTTCATACTATCAGACTCGCCTCACACCTCCTCCTCACCTCCCTCACCCTCACGAGTCCAAAAGTATGCTACCTACATTTTCCCTTCCCCACTTCCGCCACCTACAAACTACCCTTTCCCTCTCCCCTCTCACGAATCCATCCCATGCTTAAACTATTACCCAAAGTTTCACATATTAAACCACCAACCAATAAGATTTTTCCACATTCCATCCACTCATGTAATGACACATGGAGACCTATGAAAATATGACAAGTGGCAGCCTACAATTGGATTGACATGGAAACTAACTAATGTGACATGTGGCAACATACCTAGAGTGACATATGTCGTGATCTTATTGGAGACATGTGGAAATGTATGGAAATGTGACATGTGGAAGAGAATCAATTTGTGAAATGTGACAGGGTATGGGTGACTCATCAGTGTTGACTGGGAAGATTGGGGGCTGATTGGTTGGCTAAAATATTATTATTTAATTGATTTTCTAAGGGGAGGTCGAACACCTAAGTTTCCATAGTTATTTCATTTCTTCGTGAAGCATGTATCATACTTTTCCTTATATATACTCTATATTTGTAATATCCCATGCATGTGGGATAACATTTATGAAACAAATTCGAAATTTCTGTAAGGAAGGATGAAATTTGATCCAAGGGCCCACATTTTCCCAAGACATTTGATCTATGGTGGTTGAGTCATTATTTTGCAGAGGCCATAACGTGAGCTTTGAGTGTCGAAATCGTGCAAAATTTATACCGTTGGGAAGGTTTTTAGATGAATAATATGATGGTATAGGTTTCAAGGGATGGAAAAGGCCACATTTTTCACAAAAATTAAAATATTAGTCAACTTCATTTTTAACGGGTTTGCATGAAAACTCAACTTCACAAGTTCATATCTTGAGATCCGGGCAATAGATTTGGGAAAAATTTATATCATTGGAAAGATAATATAACAAAGATAAAAAATTAAGTGATTTAAATGGCTAAAAGGTTGACTATAATTTCCAAAAAATTAAAACATAGTCCCCCTATTTTAAAAGGGAAATTAATTGAGTTTTGAAAATAAAATTTTATTTAAAATTTTTTATTAAACAAGGAAAGGGACCCATTTTAGATATCCATATGTTAATGATGTGAATTCATTAATAATCACTTAAATGTGACATTAATTAAATAATATTTTTCAAGAAGAAAAATGTACGAGAATTTCAAGGGATAAAAACAAACCCTAACTACTCAAGTAGTTAGAAAATATCATTTTAAAAGGAGAAGAAAGGATTCATCAGGGGTTCCAAGAGTCAAAATTATCAAATGGGCAGGGTAGAATATCAGAGGAAGAATAAGGTACAACCATGAATACACAACCAAGTTTTTGATCAAAGAAAATATATCTCCATCTTCTCCACTCTTTCTATTCTTCTACACCATTTCTCATAGCTTTATGCTTGAGTCTCTGAATTGGGCACAAAGCTAAGTTATTGAGTGTTCTTATTGTATTATTCCAAAATATTTTTCTTGTATGATCATGATGTATTTAAAGCCATATACATGACTTTCAAATATTTTTGTAATGAAGAAAAATATTTCATGAATAAAACTCGACAAAGAATTTCTTCGAGGTTGATTTCAACTGTATCTTGTAACTTTGAGTCTTAAGTATGAGTTATTTGAGATTGACCTATCAAATTATCTTTTGATCTTGATAGTAGTGCTCTTTTAAAATTATTTGAGATGATCAAATTATTCTCTCCTATTTTTAGTGAGGAAGACATGGATGCATTTATATATGATTAAGAAGATTGTGTRTGTGATGCTGATCACAAAGAAATTCTGATGTTGAATCCCTCCTTCAATATTTTCAATTGTTTAAACACTTATTTCTGCATAGAAAGATCAGATTATATTATTGAAGAACCATATCATTTCATAATTTCAAGAAATAAATATCTAGGGTTTGCTGCCTTAGCATTCTCATTATATTACTTGTGCCATGTAGATAGAATTTGATGATTACTTTTGCGCCTTGAAAATAAAGTTGACGATTACTCATGCGTTAATAATTATGTGGACATGTGCTTGTTTTAGAATTTTTAACTCTTGCGTCGTTGAAATAGATGTTGATGTATGCTTGATAAGTTGTTGATGACCCTTGCACCTTGAATAATTGATGATTATGATGATGGATTGATCTAGTTGATTTCAGATTGATTGTATTAGTGGGAACTAGAAACCTCCTTGTTCCTCAAAACAATTTCCAGCCCTGAGACCTTAAGTGGTCAAAATCATTCGGATGAATCATGGGCTTGAGTGTTTCTTATGTGTCTTGGAGGTCCTAACGATTCAGGATAGGTTGGGTAAGTAGTTGATTTGATATTCAGAGTCTGGTTGTTCATTACCCATATTACTTCAGTTGATTGAGATATGTGGAACTGTGTCACTATTTATGTTAGTGCATTGAACTTGTGTTGTTGTTTTATATGTTAATGTGTTGGCTTGAGCCCTTATTTATTTTTTATGACGTGTCACTAGTAATGCTTTTAATTATGATGTAATGTTGATGTGTGTTTCTATGAATTATGTGATGTTAATTTCCCTAATGCAAAAAAGAAAAAATGTTTACCATTTGTACATCGTTGTTTGTTGTCATAACAGAGGAGGAGTGACACCTTTGAAGTAAACTCTCCTCCATTCCCCGATCTTAAACATTTTATTTTTGAATCCATTTCATTTTCAACCATTTCCTTGTATACCTTGAAATTTTCAAATCCTTATGATTTCTTCCTGAGAGAAAAAACTGCAATCATTCTTGTATAATCATCAACCAATAACATAAAGTATTTCTCACCTTTTGAATCTTTTGTTCTAGTTGGTCCAACTAGATCAATATGCACAATTTCTAGTGGTATTACTGTGGAATATTCTTTTGATTTAAATATGGTCTTTGTTCTCCTTCCTTGTTGACAATGCTTGCATAATGTGTTGGTTGGCTTTGTGATCTAGGGAATTTATCTAACTGCTTCTTTTTTGTTTACTTTGACATGGTTATCAAAGTTTATGTGACCCATTAATCTATGCCATAGCCAAATTTCATCTTCCTTTCCTAGACAACACTTTTTATTTCTAATTTCACTTAATACATATATGTTGCTTGAAGTTCTTGCACTTGTTGCAATTAATTTTTTTGATCCTTCTTTTCTTATCTTGCACTTTTGTGAATCAAACGTAAGTTTATGACCTTGGTCACACATTTGAATTACACTTAGAATATTATGTTTCATATCTTCCACTAGTAGAACATTTTATGCCTTGGTATTCTGATTTCCAATTCTAATTGTGTCATTTCCAATGATTCTAGTTGAGTCATCATTTCCAAAAGAGACTCATCCATCTCTTTGCTTTCTCATTGTAAGAAACTTGTCTTCATCACCTATCATGTTCTTTGAATAGCCACTATCAACATACCAACCAGGTTTCTTGTTTTTATCTTGTAGAGCGAGTGTGCATTCTTCATTGTTAAATCAATTATGCTTTCTTATCCATATTCTTTGTTGAGGTTCATGTCTATGATTGTTTTCATTATGTTGTCATTCTCTAGGAGGGACTGTCATTCTATAATATTTGACCATGTATCCAATTTTTTTTCACTTGTATCATTCCACTTCAGTGCTCAATGATTCAAACATGTTGTATCTTCTTCTCTGTGTTTCACTGGGCCTTCTTGGATAACCATTTTGTGTGTGAATTTCAAAGTTGCTTATGTTCCCGCTATCTTCTCTGCAATTTACATCTTTATGTACAAAAATATTACATTCATAACATAAACCAAAAAATATAGTTTTATACTTGGGAGTTGAATATCTTATGAAAGGATTTACTCTTCTAAATACTTTGTATTCTTGAGGCTTTCTTGTTTTGGATGATAACCGATTCTGAAATATGAATCTTCTAGGTGGAGGAGTGTCCCTGGATCTTCCATGTAAAAATTCTTGTCTCCTCTAACTGTCTCTACATAGCTTCTTGGTTGTGTTTTTGTATATGTGGTTTTGGCCCTTCAACCTCTTTCTGTATGAATGTATCCTATCTCAGAATTGTCATGATGTGGCCTTTGACTATTGATAATATTATCCAAAACCTTTGAGATGGTATGCATGTTTTTTTGTTGAAGTTATTTTATCAATGTAACAAACTCTCCTTCCAAATTTACAATGATCCTATCCTTTTATTCCAAATGTTATTTAAGTGCTTCTTCTATTCTTTTGTATTATTTTATTTGAATATTTAACTCAGTTATCATTTTCTCTAGTCCTTCATAGTTTGAATTATGAGTGTCTTCTTTCTTGTCTAGTTCTTCCTGGAGCTTATTGTTTTTCTTCTTTTCTCTTTTTATAACTTCTATAGAACTCAAAATTTATTTATTTTAGTCAACTTCTACCTCTTGATATTTCTCTTCAGTGTCTTCTTTTTTAGAGTCTTCTACTTCTATGAATAGAACTCTTTCTGTATCAGTTTCATTGAATTCATCTTTCTCTCATGAGGAGCCATCTTTTTTGGTGCATACAATTTTCTTGAAGACTTTATTTTTTGTTCTTTTCCTTTATATGTTTGTTTACTATTTGAATCATATTCTTAATTTATTTTATTTTTCTTTTGAGGACATTTATTATCAAAATGACCAGTACCATCACAATTAAAAAAAATCAATGGAATATCACCTCTATATCTGCATTCGGTTCGCCTTTTTAGTCTTCTGACAAAGTTGGCCACTTTTTCATCGATTTCTGAGATGTCATTATTGCTTCTATCTTATTTTTCCTTTTGCTTACCCTTTTTCTTTGACTTATTGGATGCTCTGAATGACGCTTCTTTTATACTTGGATTCTCCTGTCGAGTTCTCATTTCATAGGTTGTGAATATTCCATGTAGTTCATCTATGCTTATTGGGTCTAGATATTCTGTTTCTCATAGTGCTGAGATCTTAGGATCAAATCTCATTGGAAGTGATATTAGTACATTTTGAAAAATTATAGATTCATCAAATTCTTCTCCCAATCCTATGATTGCATTCACTATTTCATCAACTTGTAAGAAGTAAGATGCAATATTCTCATCTTCCTTCATCTTTAGCTATTTGAATTGACCTATGTAAGTTTGAAGCTTTGTTTCCTTGAATTTTGCATCTCCTTCATAAATATTATAAATTTTGTCCCAAATCTCTTTAGTGGAGATGCAATGCATAAATTTTACATATACTGAATCACAAAGACCATTCGGAAGTGCATTTGTGGATTTTGAATTATTTAGACTGGGTTTCCTTCCACTTTCATTTGTTGGTGGAACTGTTGGTTCTATGTATCCATCTACAATTGATTTCCAAACCTAAAATCCCTATGCATGTGTAAATGTGTTGAATCTACAAAGAAAATATCTATCTAGAAAATACTACACATATTTGTAGAGAGAAATTGAGAAAGAAGAAGCAAGAGAGAAAGAATGGAAGAATTCTCATTAACCGTAATGAATAATGAATAATTTACACATGATATACTCTATATAACTCAACCAATGTGAATTGGAGGTGAAGACAACGCACCATAGTTGTGGTCTAGAGTGACCTGGAGACACACCAACAATTACGGGAATGAACTACCACCTAATCTAGTCTCTCGGGAAGTTACGAGAGTGAACTACCACCTAGTTGAGTTAACTAGTCTACCAGTCTTTAGTTAACTGACTGAAACATATTGAAGTGAGGAGGAGATCATGGAATAATGGGTAATGCGCTAATATGGTGATGATCCCAAGGACAATTCACATTAGTTGGTGATGATCCCAATGTTGCAT
>JASDQU010438750.1:120308-132441 GCA_032191745.1 Picea mariana | reverse complement strand
CCTTCACTCCAAGATGAATTCGCAGAGAATAAAACTTTTGCTGAGTGAAGGTCTTGGTGAAGATGTCTGTCATTTGTTCTATCGAAGGACAAATTGTAGGTCGATGATCCCCTCATGTAATAAGTCTCGGATTTATTGCATGTGGATCTCAATGTGCTTCGTCCACTGCCTCTGAACTATATCTATGCAAAAATTCAGAGTGCTCTAGTTGCCACACCATATGACGATCAACCAATGAAACTGAATGCCCAACTCAGTGAGAAAATGTTCTAGCCACATAGCCTGAATGGTTATGTTAACTACCCCTCTGTACTCTACCTCGGCTGAAGATAGAGCAATGGGATATTTCTTCTTTCTCGACCAACAGATAGGCCCAAAACCAAGACTGAGTGAGTAACTAGATGTGGATTTGCGATCAATGATATCTCCATCCCAGTTAGAATTAGTGAACCCGATGATATCTAATGCAGAGTCTGCTACATAATGAATCCAAAAGGTTATGGTGCCTTATACGTATCGAAAGATACACTTTTCATCCTTCCAATGTAGCTCATGTGGCTTCTGCATGAAACTATAAATTGCACCAACTGCATAGGAGAGGTTTGGTCTGGAGTGTATGAGATACAACAATATCTCCACTAGTTCTATGTACAGTGTGTTGTCAACTAGTGGAGTGTCCTCGCCATCCTCAAGTTTGACTCCTCATAGAAAAGGAGTTGGAGAAGATTTGTAGTTTGTCATGTGAAATCTCTCAAGGAGATATCATGCATACTTGGCCTAAGACAGTTTGATTCTTTATGCATCCTAACTAATCTCGAGTCCAAGGAAAAAGTGTAGCGGACCCATGTCCATCATCAAAAACCTATCATGTAGAATCCTCTTGACTGCAGTAATCACTGAAGATGAGCAATTAGTGATCAACAAATCATCAACATACAGACTAAGAGTGGAGCATTCGAACTGGGATTTCTGATCCGAAAAATGTGTGGTGAAGATGAGACTAAGGGATATATAATGAACTTATAATAATTCAAAAAAAGTCATCTTTCGATATCATTTTTTTTATTAATCTAATAGAAGGAAATATAGATGACCAAATTTTGGTCAACAACTAGCTCCAACTGCGAGACAGTGACACCCTGTGGGTTGTTGAGATCACTAGAATCTCGAGACCAGTTACCTTCTCCATTGGTCTATGGATTCGTTTTAAAAAAGGATTCCTGTAATTCTTATTCGTCATGGAGTTATCTTCAAAATTCAATATAAAGACTTCCTTATTGAGAAAAAATGAATTGCAGAAACAAAATATGTACATACATGACCTACTAACCCTAAATTACTTGAAAGAAAGGGGTAGCTTAGGTGTAGGTAGATTTCCAGTGGAGCCATTCAAGCATTGATATGATTTGTGGAATGAACTCCATCACTATGATACATATTGAAACTTGTACCATTGAGTCAAGGGCACTCTTAATATGTACTGGAGAAAAATTGAGCAAGGTGTGTTGAGGATTTGATTGTGTTTCTCCTCCAACAATGCTCTAGAACCATAATTCAATTAAATCAATTATTGGTTGTCCAAAAATATTATTTCCTTTAACTGGATGAAGAGTTTACAATCGTAACATTCTTTCAGTTCTCTCCTTATCACTATCCATGTCCAAGATTCTTGATTCATGAGTAATGTATTGAAAATATTTTTCCTTCAGGTAATGGCCATCTTGTTCATAATTTTCCTCAATATTCATTTCTTCCACCAATTGTTCTTGCTCCCAAGGCTCTTGAGGCTTTTCATCATCAATTGTAAGGCTGAAATATTCTTGTGTATTTTGTGGAGGCTCCTCAATTTCATTATCAAACTTGTTGTTTAAAACATCTTCATATGGAGTGTATGCGAGGTTGAAATCTTGCTCAAAATTCTTATTTTCATTTTCAACTATGTGACTAGATTCATAAAAATATTTCAATGTTTGATTAGATTCTCTTTCCAAATCATTTGTTTCATTTTCTTGTGTCCATATGCGAGAGGGTAGGTGGGAAACAACATTTGCAGCATCAACAAAAACATATAAATGCACTCTTCGGATGAACTTTTCTGCAAATGTATTGTAACACATCCAACTAGTAATAGAGTTAGGTATTAATGAGCTATACCATTCAAGAGAATTCCCTCGCAGTTTTTGTAAAAATAATCTACATGTAACATTGTCTCCAGTGAGTTTGAAATCATAACATTTACTTTTAAAATTAATCAAGTGTTTCTCTGCATTTTTTGAAGCATCTCCAAAGAATGTAGAAAACATTTTAATAGAAATATTAGACATTTGAAAATCTACTTCTGGTAGATTTAAGGGGGTTTTATGAAATCGCCTCCTTCTTTGGATATTTCTCCCTTTTGTTGAGTCTTGTAAATCCATTGATGGGCTTGATGAAGAATTTAAAGGAGTATCATGACATGAATGAAATTCTTCATTTTGAGTCTTTCCAATGGAGTTTCTAGGGGTTTCATTCTCTCGAATATTGGGTGTTTCTTGAGTCTTTTTTAAATTATAAAAAAGGTAAAACATCTTTCAATAAGACTTTATAAATCCCTTTCATTTAAAAAAGGCATCAATTTTCATGAATCTTTTTTTCGAAACTTTAAGCCATGGAGATTTTTGGTTCTTCAATCTAATCTAAAGTAGGGCCTCAAATATCTTGAAAATAAATGTCTCCTCAGTGGAGTCACCAAAAATGTTGATGCTTGAAACCATTAGGATCGAAATGGAAACCTCACGAGGATATGAATCCCCCTGTGTTTTTAGAGAGGTGGTACTCCTTTTTGGCTAAAAGATATATCTTGAATATATTGGATTTACAGAACCAATCATATATCACATTAAGTTCATGTCCCAAGAGAAATCTGCTTTATGTTAAACAACACAAGAGAATATAAATTCTTAATCAATCATACAACAACATTGTTTTAAAGCGCAAGTGAAATCAAATTTATTTTATATGGTGCAAGAGATCAATCACAAAACTAGTGTAAGTGTGCAAGACCAAACATAACGGTTAATAAGATGACTATCATTATATACTTAAGAAAAGGGAGAGAGTCATACCATCACTCCTCTTGTCAATATGTACTAGATGACCTATGCTAATCTATCAATCCTTAAGTATACTAGGTTTATTACAATCATGATCTGAATAAGGATTCCTCATCCCTTAAAATGGTGGTACATTAACTTTATAGATTGATTCGATTCTAATTGATTTCTATGGTGTTAATAGTAAGTTAAACATATATAAGTGGTTGAGCCTGCATCAAATTAAAGTGCGTCTATAAAACACCTATAATCAATGTAAAAAGGCTTGGGTGCAAAAGATCGTTGTTCAATAGTTTAAGAAGTCTGTCATTTATTTCCATGATCGGATAACTGTGGAAGTAAAAAAAACCAAAGGTGGATAACGTTAGAGTCCTATAAATCCTAGGGAAATAGTAAACCCAAGAAAGTTCACGTAAATGGACATTTAATTTATAATCAATTTTTCCGAGCCCAAACTAATCTCTGGCTATCCTCCTAAACTTACGTGACAAACTTATTACACGACCAATACAAATGAGGAAATCCCATCGTATATCTACCCGGTCAGGGTTTTCCATCCAAGGCTTAGGCGTAAGCCAACGATCTTGGAGAACCTGCAACAGATGCCAACCAATCAGTTGGGTGGCTCCTAGTGGACATGTGGCTTTTTCGTTGGCTCAGGCGTAAGCCAACGGTTTTCCACGTAGAGAGAGAACCCAAGAGGTCATCCCCAATTCACAGAAAACATAAGTAATAAAATATGCAATAAATCAAATTCATTTGAAAATTGGATAATAACTGGYAGGGATTGAGTAGGGAGATAGGTTTCTATCATTAATATTCCTCCCTCCGATCTATCGAAGGAAAAAGTTGGACCCAACGACTAAACCAATACCAAAATATCGTAAACAGATACAAAATCGCTTCTGGAAATTGGGCTATGGAGAACCACCATGATTTCGTTCCGAAATAATAGATTTACAATCCTTTTTAATGGATCAACTCCAATTCTAATGAATTTCAGAGCTTTCTATCGAACTCGGAGATTACTCAAGGCTCAATGTACATGTATTCCGAATGAGGTAGGATTTAAAAAAAACCCCTCTCAACCAATCTCATTTTCCAGTATTTTAAAGAAACAAAAAATACATAACTAAATCTATTCAGATTATCATAGGTACAAGTAGAGATTACATTGGATATAGAAAGAAAGAAAGAAAGAAAGAAAGAAAGTATTTTTAACGTTCACGAGGCTAAAAATAACTTATGGGACATATTGTTTTTCCATCTGGCTTTTGTATTCGGTCATTTTCCTGTGAAGTTTTACAATAACCGTTCCCAGCTTCTCGACAAACTCTTCGCTGAATAGATTATCCCAAGAACTAACCGCCAGAATACCTGCACAATTTTTCCTACTGTCTTTTAAGGCTTCATATATTGATCTTAATAGTGGAGAGTTCCCTCACGGGCATCGATATAATACAATTTTTATACAGAAACTAATTCTATTCAACTCGCGACTTAAGGCATTTTTCCTTAAGCGCTCCCATAAAATTGTAAAGGAAGAACAACAATTAACATTTTCAGCATCCAGTTAAATTAGCTAAATTAGCTAGTAAAAATGTTAAAAATATCCCTTCCATATCCCGTAACCACCCATCAACCATTATAGGAAATATACGAAATTGCAGAAAGTCCCACATTATTACAAGGACCATGCGTCCATGATATGTTAGTAAACAAATTATTTTCCTATTAAAATCAAACATTGACCATAATAAAATACCGTAACTGAAGGAGAAGAATCCAAAGTTGTTCTTCTACGCTTGCGTTCCTTCCTACCTCCCGCTTTCTAACCATAGAGACTTCACCGGTATCTCCCATCCAACGCTAGGGGTACTCGTCTTCCCCCTTAGCTCCCCGAGCCGCAAAAGGGCCATACACACACACAACCATAAATCCTTTAGCTCCTAGCTTGCCTTACAAGGTAGAGCCACCACTCTCTCATAAGTTGGGTATCCCAACTCTCACAAGTAAAACCAATAAAAAATTTTGCAGCATAACCTTACCCATCACTGATCTCCCCCCTTTCTCATCTAGGCCATTTGTTTTATCGAATTTTTCCATGGCACATCCCCACTTGCACAATCAATTCTCCCTTTAATTAAATAATTTAGAATTACCCCCCCCATACACTTGTCACCCTTTCCCCAAGTTGCACAAGTAAATACATATTATAATTTAATTTAAAAGTCAATTTCCCTTGCCCTTCCTAAAATCGCTCCTTAAATCTTTCCTACTTGTTTATTTACTACCTTTATTCCCATTTAATGACTAACATCTTTCTAAAACTGAGTTAAGTTAAAATATGATTCTTCTCTAGTTAAACAAGTGTTAATTAAACTCTAGATACCTTTCTATGCTTACACATTCTTTTATGCTTTATTCCTTTCATATCTTAATTTCTAATTTGGTATTTTGTGCACTCATGCGTATTGTATCTCTCTTCATTTCTTAAATTGATTTACCCGTTTTCCTATTTTATTTAATTTCTAATTTATTTTTAGAAATCTCACTAAGCTTAGACTTAGGCTAAATTCAAATAGGCTTAGACTTTCTTTTGGGGGTTTAAAATTAATAATTCCAATTCTTAGTTAATTAATTAATTCCAACAATGTTTAAAGATTTTACAAGGTATAAAAATTCGCTCAAGGTTTTTCTAGGCCACCTAGATTCATTGAATCAAGTGTTAATTTCACGACATGCCTTTCAAGATGCACTCAGTTCTCCAAGGGTGCCACTCACCTTTGAATCAAATTTTTAATTATGCGATGTGCCTTTCAGGACACACTCTGTGGTCCAAGGGTGCCACTCTCCTTTGACTGGTTTTGGTAGTTTTCCAACCCCTAGAGTCAACACTCCATTCGAGTGACCTTGTGAGAGACTAAGGGCTTGTAAGGAATAAGGACCCTGCCTTATTGTGCATCCCTTATAAATCTTTGTGAGAAATTGTCTCAATCTTCCCTCACGACATCGTGGATCTCTCCAACTAGGTAATTGTTAACCTACAATTCAAGCCATGGCTAGAGCGCTAGTGGGTTGCGAGAGACATTCTTCCACACCTCTCTCTCAATATATGGTCTATGTGCATGACCCATTTACTCCTTATGTGAGTCAAATTAACAAAAAATCGTCAGCCTGCATCCATCAATGAAACACTATCAATGATCCATAAACAATATCATAATATAATTGATCATATGTCACATATGAATGAATGAAATACTCAAACCAATACAATCCAATCCCTGATTCAATCTGGAGTCCAAAGAGGTCCATTGATGCCATCAATATTCTAAATCTGTCAAGTGTCCTGCACACTCAAGGGAAACTCATCAATAACATCCATCAATACATAGATATCAAACAAAATAAATCATAATCCATCAACATCATCATAAGAATCCATAGGAAAAATATATAACCATATATTATAACCAGATCACTTGCATGCAAGTGTCCTCAAAGAATAAGTCAATAACATGTGCTCGCAAGAGATGGATGTTACAAAAAGAATTTATGGATTTCTACAACAAGCATAGAATAAAAATGAAATTCTTTGGCACTATGACACCTCAATAAAATGGATTTGTTGAAAGAAAGAACAGGATGACACAAGAAATAGCTCGAACAATGTTAATGGATTCTAAATTGACATATGTATTTTGGACACATGCAGTGCATACAACAGTTCACATTCAAAACATAGTAATGCTCAGTAACAACAGTGAAAAAACTCCCTATGAGCCATGGAGAGAAAGAACAACAAATGTGAAACACTTCAGAGTGTTCAGAAGAAAATGCTACATCAAGAAAGAAGATCGAAGAATGGAAAAATTTGACTATTGTGTGGACAAAGGTGTACTTGTTGGTTACTCAAGTACAAGGAAAGCATGCAAGTGTTACAATTTAAGGCTCAACAAAGTTGTGTAAAGAATCAATGTAATAGTTGATGAAACAAGTGGATGAAAATTAAAGGAAGAAGAAAAGGAATCAATGGAACAGGTTTACAAAAAAAAATAAAAGGATGAAGAAGATTCATAAGGGGAAGATGAAGAAGATAAGATAGAAGTAGAAGAGTAAGTTCAACAAGTACCTCCAAAGACACCTAGCGAACGAGTATAGAAGAATCATCTTTCATATCATATTATCGAGAAAAAAGATGCAGGAATTGAGACTAAAAGAAAAATACGTTCACCAAAACAACTTCACCTAACACTCTTATCTTTGATTGAACCAAACATTTTTGAAGAAGCCAATAAGGATGAATTTTGGAAAAAGGCCATGAATCAAGAGTTAGATCAAATAAAGAAGAATGACACTTGGGAATTGGTTGTAAGACCAAGGTACAAGAATGTGATTGGCACAAAGTGTATCTTCGGAAATAAATTGAATGAAGATGGACATGTTACCAGGAAGAAAGCTCGATTGGTATGTAAAGGATATGCATAGGTTGAAGGTATCGAATTTGAAGAGATGTTTTCCCTAGTTGACATAATGGAAGTAATCAGATTGATCTTATCTTATTGATTCTCCAAGAATATTAAAGTGTATTAGATGGACGTGAAATAAACCTTTATAAATGGGTAAATTTAAGAAGAAGTCTACATTGAGCGACCAAAAGGATTTCAACTATCACTGAATTAAGATTATGAGTGAAGGTTGAAGAAGGCCTTATATGGTCTAAAATAGGTTCCCAAACAATGGTAATCTAGACTTGATAGATATCTATGGAAAACAAGGTTTAGAAAATGAAATGCGGACAACAACCTCTACATCAAGGTAACTCAGATCATATTTTATTAATTGAAATTTATGTTGATAATATTATTTTTGGTAGTGATGATGACATGTTAAGCAAAAAATTTTCAAAGGATATCCATAATGACTTTGCAATTTCATTACTTGGAGAACTATCATTTTTTTCGGGTCTTCAGATATGTCAAAACAACCAAGAAATTTTTATTTATCAAACTAAGTATATTAGAGAAATGCTAAAAAGGTTCAGAATGAAAGATTGAAAACCAATTAACACTCCTATGTAAACTAGTTGCAATTTGAGAAAATATGATGATTCAAAGTCTACCCATCAGAGGCAGTACAAGTCAATGATTGGTAGCTTACTTTATGTGACAACATATAGACCAGATGTAATGCAAGTAGTTGGACATGTGACATGATTTCAAACAACACCAAAGGAATCACATGTTCTATTAGTAAAGAGGATTTTCATATATCTCAAGGGCACAATAGATTTTGGATTATGGTATCCAAAAGGAAAGGATATATATCACTTATTTCCTACACAGATGCAGATTGGGAAGGTTGCATTGATGATCGACGAAGCACCAATGGAATGACATTCTACTTGGGTGAGTGTTTAGTATCTTGTCTAAGCAAGAAACAATCATCAATATCATTGTCTACAGTCAAAGCAAGGTATACTTCAACAACACCATGTTGTACACAGGTTCTATGGATGAAAAAAAACTTTGATAGATGTACATGTTGAGTATGATGAGTCCATTCCTATATATTGTGATAATACAAAACACTATCATTATCTCAAATAATTTAGTGATGCACTCCAAGATGAAACACATTCCAATCAAGTATCACTTTCTACGAGAACATGTTGCATAGAATAACATCAGAGTTGAATATGTGGGAACAAAAGAACAGGTTGTAGATATCTTCACAAAACCACTTGCAAGAGAATCTTTTTAGTATCTTTGCGAGAGACTTGGAGTAATTTCTACTCCAAAATGAATTCTTTTGAATGATTATCTTATATGTTTTAGATTTACACGAGGAAGCACAATCAAGAGGATAGTTCACATTGGGGGAGAAGGTTCAGGAAGAGTTCAATTAGGGGGAGCATCCTGTGACATCCCCAAAAATAAATTATTTTTGAATTCAAAATTATTTCGTTTTTGGTAAATTCGAATTTGAAATTTTTTTTCCATTTATTGAAATTCTGAATTTCGTAAATTGTAATTAATTATTATGACTGTTGGGAAGAGATCTCATTTGAACCAATTAACTATTTGACTATGACACTTGTATGAAAACATAATATTTTATAATTATTGTAGGAGGACAAATGGAACAATCATGCTAAAATTAGCTGACCATGACTCCAAGAGTGGGGAACATGTTGGAACTACCTCAAGGCTGATTGTTACAAGTGGAAAATAAGGGATTTGGCCATTGGCAGCCCCTAAGAATTAGGGATTTAGAAAGTTGCTAAAATTCCCAAGTGAGGGAAAATACCTAGGCAAAAATATATTTTGGATATATAGCATATGTGAGGAGGCATGATGCTAGGGAAAGAACTACTGAATACTTGTTGTTATGAGCACTAATTGCTGAGTGTGAGGCAAGAAGAAGACTATTGAAAGAGGAAGACATTGCTGAAGAGGAAATTCCAAGTTTTCAGTCATGGATTCATGGTCAGGCTAGGGGGTGAACATGACAAGTGATTTGGCTGCCATGTTTTATGGTTGGGAGGAATGTGGTTGTTCCCTTTGTCTTCCCGCGAACTGGTTAAGATATGTTAATATTTTCTTTCTCTATTTGAACGAATATATATATATATATATATATATATATATATATATAATGTAATGCATTTGTTAGTGCTAAAGTGAAATATTTTCCATGGATGTAATCTTCTCCTTTGTGTGAAGTTTATAACAGATGACCAAATACCTCAAAACAATGTAGTTGAGTAACTCTTCTTCTGTTGTTTTAAATTATGAACGAATGCTACAATTCCTTTTGTTCGTTGAAAGAGTATGAATGACCAAATTCTGGAAATGTTCCTTCTGTAATTAAATTTCTAGGCAGAATTATCCATGTAAAAATGAACTCGAAATAGATCTATCTACAAGTGTATGTTTATTCTTGTAATGAAACTTCTAGTTGGAACTATCTATGTATAATTGGATTTGAAATAAATCTATACATATATATAATTTTATGTGTATCTCTGTAAATTAAATTTTATAAAATCATATTACTTAGCTGAGACTTTATCTCTCGTATAACATTGAATGAGAAGGAATATGAGACATTATGGACTATTACACATCGAAATTACTCACTTCGATAGTGTCGCAAGTGTCGTAATTACAAGTGTCGCATTTTTCTCACAAGTGTCGCAAGTGTCAGGAAAAGTATACTGTTATGATGCCTATTTTGTGCCTATAACGACATAAAGAGGACACTTGATACATGTCAAACACTTGATTTGGAAGAGGAGGAATGGTTGACTAGGCTTATGAACCTCTTCCCATCTAAAAGAACCATAAAAACTGAGTTTTTGGAGGAGAGCGCTCCCCTATACCTCTCTGAGGAGTGCTGGCGCTCCCCTATACACTATATGGGAGCGTTATAACACTACCTCTACCATTTTGGAGGAGCGCTACTTCTTTTGGGAGTGTTGGCACCCCCTAAACCTTGCTAGGGAGCATTATAATGCTCTGACACTCCTTTTGAGGGAGCGCTACCTATTCTGGGCAACAGTTGGTTTGTTGAGAAGAATGGGGGAAAGATCTTTTCAATCTTGTAAGGCAGTTGGATTCGAATCCCTAGTCCATCCATGATCTTAGGGAAGATCCCTAACTCAAGGAGGAAAATCCTCAACTTACCCCAAAAATATATCAAGTGGTTGAGCCTCTCTAAACCTATATAAGCAGGCTTTCTCATGGTGAAAGGGATCTGGATGGAGAATCATACCAAACATATGATCTCATAAGTGATATTTGGAGAAGGGATGAGAAACATGAAACCTATGATCTCATAGTAAACACATAGTGAAGTGGAGTATAATCAACAAAGCTATCATCATTCTGATCGTGGAGCTTTTGAGCAAGGGTTAGGCAAGGAGAACTTGACGAAACTGCTACATTCCATCTATGGCTGCAAGTAACGTTTTGTCCTTATTAATGTAATATGCTTGGCCTGTTTCTTTCTAATTTTTGTTTGACATTACATGAATTTGTCTCTAAGTATATAGGTCCACTTCGAACTAATCTCGATAGAATAGGAAGTGGTTGTACTTTGTTTGTCTACAGGGCTTATTGAGGAGCTCATGGTTGGAGTTCAACTCGAAGCGTGCAGGGACAAACACCGGTAAAAGGTATGTCTTTCCTCCTTCCTCTTCATGCATTAGTTTGTGTAAGCATAAAAGGGAGTCAGTGACCATGATAAGCACTTTCTGTCTTAGAGTTAAGAGTCTAGCTCTTTGAGGAGATCTACCTGTCCGCAGGAAGATTTTCCTTCAACAGAAACTGGTAACTCCACTGGGGAATCAAATCGAAACTTTTGGTTTTGGTTTTTCCTCATAGACCTTGTCTTACCCTTTGTTTTATATAGGATTTTTTCACCCCTTATATATGATTTCACTTGCTGATTGAATCCTTAGTCCATCACATGCATCCTGATTGAAAAAAAATTGGCTGAGTTTTTGGTTTTTTTGACATTTTTTCTTAGTTTTTTGAGCCTAGCGCCCATGTTCCCATGTTAGCCTAGCACTATAAATCCATAGAGGCCTTAGACAGAGATTTATAACACTCTGGTGGCCCTTACACCAGAGCGCCAGAGTGTCCTTGGAAAAAATACCTTCCAGAATTGTGGTTTCTGCAACTCAGTCTCTGTTTTTACCCTTGTCCAGCTTCTTGATGCTTCATTATATCTTCCTAATGACATTTGGCCCTCTTATTTTTGAGAAGTAGGCACTTTTTTGTTCATATTTGGTGACCTTCTCTCTTATTTTGAGTCTTTTCTCCTGTTGAGAACTTGGAATCGATCCACTGCCTTTTTCTCTCTTGTCTGACTGAGCAGAAACTTTGGTGAAGGACGTCAGAAGTCTACGAATCTTCTCATTTGGTTCTTTTTGAGGTCATTGTTCTTGAACATCTCTCTTTTGTGTGAATTGTTTGATTTTGCTTTGTTATCTTTTGTTTTCTGTTTGCTTCTTGTTTCAATCACAACAAGAG
>JASDQU010438750.1:52232-68974 GCA_032191745.1 Picea mariana | reverse complement strand
ATGAGTCTTTTATACAGAAGCATCCAGAGTTACTCAAGTGTTGCAGACAACACTTGTCTCAAGGGGAGGGACATATTAAGCCCTAATATTGGCTCCTTACCCCTTAATTAGGGCATATTAGATTAGTAATGTTAGTTTATTTATGTCGGCTTTATTCCATTAGATGTAATTATACCTCCTAGTCCCCTATATATACCAAGGAGACATTTTCATTTGGAATCATCTTATACTTGAAAATTTATGTGGGGTAAAAGGAGGTTGCCCCCTCGAAGAGGCTTATTATCTAAAATTATCTCTTTTTCAAGGTGTTGAGTACTTATTTTGAGGTTTTTCTATGCTATATTAATATTTGGTTCTTAACAAAAAATGACATGCCCCAAGTAATGAATCCTTGATTGATAAAATGAGCATTTGGACAACTTCCCATACAATTTGTGCTCTCACAAACACTATAGTACCAAGCGTAAGTGCTCTCCATGCTCCTCTGTTGTCTAAGAGTAAATCAAAATATCGTCAATGAATACTTGAATGAACTTGTCCAAGTACTCATGGAACACCCTGTTCATCAAACTCATGAATACTCTAGGGTGCTCGTCAGTCCAAACGGTAAAACAATAAACTCGTAATGTACAAACATCATCTTAAATGCGTTCTTAGGGAAGTCATCCTCCTTAATATGTAACTAGTGGTATCCTGATCGCAAGTCGATCTTTGATAACACCATCACGCTCTTCATTTGATTGAATAAATCATCAATACTCGACAACAGATATTGATTATTAATCGTTGCCTTGTTCAAATGACGATAGTCAATGCAGAGCCTCCACGACCCATCCTTCTTAGTACTACTTGGATGTATTAGTCCTAGGTCCAACAATTCTTTTAGTTACATTCTCAACTCTTGTATCTCCAGGGTTGACATCCGATAAGGTGTTCTAGCTATCGGTTCCATCCCCAGTTTTATCTCTATAGTAAACTCCAATTCCCTCTCCGGCAGCATCCTAGGTAACTCCTCCGGAAAGACGTCTGCAAACTCTCTCACCACCGAAAGGTGTTCTTGACCTTCCACTACTTCATTCTCATTTAATGCAAGGATTGCATAAAGCTTTCACCCCTTGCACATGCTCTTCTGTAGCTATAAGGAAGAGACGAACCTTCGGGAAACTCCCTGGTTTCAACCTACAATCACATGTCTCTATCCCTCGTCATCAACCAAGCTCAATCGTTTCATCTTATAGTTGAGTATTGCCTCATGTGATTCCAACCCTTCCATACCAATCATGACATCATAAGATCCTAAGATCGTGATGTATAGGTTGGCCCTGGTGACAAACTCTCACAGGTTAAGGGTACAATCCGTAACTTTTTCTCCAACCTTCTTTTTGGCTCTCGAAGCCATCTCTATGAAGCTAAATGCATCTTGTTCAAATGCCTTTACCTTAATCCTTTTTAGTGCTGCACCTAAAATGAAACTCTCGATAGCACCAAGATATATCAAAATACTAAGGGTCTGGTCAGCGATGGTACCTGATGTCTCGAGCACAGTCGACTGGTGCTCAACCTGGTGGTTATTCACCACTGCATGAATCCAATGCGCCTTGGCCATACCTCCTATGGTAGTAGGTCCAACTGATCTAGACGCTCTAGTCCTCTCCACTGGGAAATCGCGCTGGTAGTGTGGCTCCCCACACATCCAACACCCCTTCTTCGGTCCAATACTCCTGGTACTCGAAGTAGAATATGACAACCCAACGGCCTGGAATCTTGGTCTGTTCTGTAGAACAGGCCTAAACTGTTGCTGCTGTAGTCGACACTGTTGTTGATGCTGTGGTCCCCGATAAGGTGTCCACTACTGAGGTGACGGTCATCGAGTTGTAGTGAAAGTGGATCCCCTCTAGAAGCCATAATATCCCGACGTATGTTTGGATGATGTCTAATGCTACTGTGCACCAGATGACACCTGCCCTGCTGGTCTCGTTGGAGTCCTTCTCTGAGCCCCGCTAATAATCTTCTCCTCTACTATGAGGGCCTTATGGATGACATCATGCAAGATTTGAGGCATCATAATCCTAATCTTTGCACATAATTTTCCAATAAGGCTGAAAATGAACCCACTGACCTTAAGTTTCTTAGTATTAAGGTGCGAATCATATCGAAGCACCTCCATAAAATGAGCCACGTACTCGAGCATTGTACGACCGTCCTGTCGTAAGGCGTTGAACTCATTGAGTTGACGCTCAATGAATTCCTCTGATAGGTACCTCTACTGGAACCATTTCTTGAACATTTCCCATGACACGTCTTCGAAGACCATGTTCAACTATGGTAGGAGCGTCTTACACCATATAAGAGCACTCCCCTTTAGTTGAAATACCACCATGTGGACCTTCATGTTGGAGGTATAGTCGCGAAGTGAAAATCACATTGCCATATTATCCAACCATGCCTTGGTGGCTACGTTGTTTGGGGCACCAAAGAACTTGGGAAATTTGACCTTCTCAAGCTCACGGTGAATTCTACCAGTACCAACCAGGGCACGCAGTGGATCCTCAGGGGGTGCTGACGCTCTGGCCTCATCTTTATCCAAATGTATGATTAGTGCCTCAGATATGCACTGAAAAGATCTCATCATTCCGACCACATCACCTACTGCTATCTCCTGCCTGACAACTTGTTCGTCTCCCTCGGGGTTAGACACATCAGGTGTGGATGCTACTGGAGGCGTCGTGCCTCCTCCCCTAGCACCCTGTCATCTACCTCTGCAGCGTCCTCTAACCATGATTACCTGCATGAGTACAAGTCAACTTAATTAGAAACATTATAATCAATCATATCAATGAAAGTTGTAGTGATCCCAAGTTGCAGGTTGAACCTGCTATGATACCATATGTAACGACCCCTTCGTTACGACTACAAGTGAAGAAGAATTGCAATTTTGTTTTTTTTTGTTTTTAGGGCAATAAGGCGACAAAGACAACAATTTACCTCACCACTTACGATGAACGTAAGCATGAAGTCCAGGCAACAAGCAACTATGACTCAACACACTAGCATAGGAGAAACGGGGCGAAATATGCGCTAAAATAAGGAGTAACGACTACCTTCCTGACACAACAGGACCACGCCTACAAGCCAAGGGACAACATCCCCCTCCCGACACAACGAAATTGACTAACATAGACTAGAACCTCAAGACGTGTGAACCAAACGCCTGAAGGCATTCAAGCCATGCAAAAAAACAAACTTACAATGCTTGACAACACTCACATGGAAGGCACTGAATATGACCAAGTTATAATTCACCGCTATCCAAATAGGGCGTGCCATGATCCCCTCATCAGGAATCATGTCGTCCCCAGGTGATAGATGCGTCAATAGCCTTGGTGAAACACATCCTATCTAGACCAAGGACTCTAGAAAGCTCTGACGTGCTAGGAGTTGAATACTGACAGGGAGACTATACCCACACTACACATAAAAGGTCGACGAGATACAAGAGGACGACTACTAGGGAATTCATGGCTTCATCAACCACCCGACCCATTCATCAAGTCTAAACTAGTCAACAGTTACAAATTGTTTTTGACATTGAGTATCCATCAAAATTTAGCAAGTCTAAATTATAATTTAGTCTTTAACTTATCCATTGATTAAAAATTAATACAATCCAATCAGCCATTCTACTTTACACCATAGTCGTTACTTTCAATCTAAATGACATCACCTTTGAATCAATCGACAGTTCTACAATACAATCAAGCATTAATTTCAATCGAAATAACCTCAATTACGAATCTGTTCGGCAATGCTGCACTATGATTTAATCATTAACTACAATTTAATTTAGAAAGATTAATCTATACTTTGGTCAATACTCCTAAACTCATTTAACCATTAATCACCATCTAAAAGGGTAATTCTAAGTAATCCCCAAAATTACCATCTAAATATCAAATGACAATATATAACTACATTAGCCACATCAATGTAAAATGCTACAATATCACACTTGTAATCAATTAAATTACACATGTTGTCTATCTAAGATAATCGTACCAAAAATAACTAGTTGTATATAACATTAGGAAGGGAACATTTCTATAGCAATTGACATCACTATGGAAATTAATATTAATAAGGAAACAATTGTCCTTTGACATTGTTGTAGCAATTAGCCTGAAAATTAACATGGAAGTTACATAGGAATTAATCTGACCAATTACATGGTTGTAGAAATTAATGTTTGGCAGTGAGAAGGATGGGCACACTCAAATTGAAGGATAATAATAATACAATACAAACTGCAGAAGGATCAACTCGTGGTCATTCAACAATAAACGCAGTCAAAATTCTAAATAGAAAATTCGTGTCCCTTCAACAACGAACTTAGTCAATTTTTGTTTTGGGCAAATCCGTGGTTATTTACATCAAACTTAGTCACACTTAATAGGCAAAACATGGGCATTTAAACAACAATATCGGTCTCATTTTAAAAGAAAAATCATGGGCATTTAAACAACAATCTCAATCTCATTTTAAAAGAAAAATCGTGGGCATTTAAACAACAATATTAGTCTTATTTTAAAATAAAAATCGTGGGGATTTAAACAAAAATATGAGTCACATTTTAAGAGAAAAATCGTGGGCATTTAAACAACAATCTAGGTCTTATTTTAAAAGAAAAATCGTGGGCATTTAAACAACAATCTCAGTCCACTTTCAAAAGAAAAAACGTGGGCATCTCAACAACAATCTCTGTCAACTTTTAAAAGAAAAAACGTGGGCATTTCAAAAACAATCTCTGTGAACTTTAAAAAAAAAAATGTGGGCATTTGAACAACAATCTTTGTCAACTTTTAAAAGCAAAAATGTGGGAATTTAATGGCAATCTTTGTCAATTTTTAAAATAAAAAATGTGGGCACTTCAATGGCAATCTCCAACACATTTTAAATGGAAAAATTAGGGTTTCCCTTTTTCATTGCCCGAATGCCAATTGCAAATGCATACAGGAATGACCAAAACTGTAACAACCCTAGTTAAATAATTGTTTAAAGTATATTAAGTTTAATTAATTAATTAATTAATTAATTAATTAATTGTATTGAATTATTAATTGTTTAGTGTATATTAATTAATTGATTAAATATTTTGATAATGAATTTAAGTTTAATAAATTTTAATTTATTAAAAGAAAACTTAACATATCAAAGGATGGAACCATTAAGGAGAAGGGGATAAGGTGGTTGGCATTGAATGGAGGGATAAGGTGGTTGGAATTGAATGGAGAGATAAGGTGGATGAGTCTTAATGAAAGGAAGAGGAGGTGAATGGGAAAGGGCGTTATGAGGGGGAAAAACACTTGAGAGAAGGGGGGATTTTTCCAGGGAGAATTATTTTCATATTACAGGTTTTGGCTGGGCAGAATCTTGTGGAAGGACTGCTACAAGGGGGCACCTATTTCTGTGAGTTTTGGGCTCGGAGGCTAGGAATCCTTAGGGAATCTTGGATCTAGGGAGATGGAGAGGCTATGTTCCTAGCTGGCTGGGTGGTTAGATGTTTTTGGGCAGTGCATGAAGTAGAGCATCAGGTAGAGTTGTAGAAAAATGGTAACATCAGTTAGAGGTATGCATTTTCATTTTTTTGTTGTGTTATATAATTTATTATGATCTGCTCATTAAATTTAATTAAGATGAATGGTTATATGTTGGTTCTGAAATTGTGAAGATGTTAGGATAGCATTTCTCTAATTTAATTTATGTTTTAGAATTAAATTTATGTTTTATAAGGCTCTGTAGGAAGAGTCCTTACACATGGTATCAGATACTTGGTTTAAAATTTAGAGCCAAGGGCCTACCTACCCACCCAAAAATTTAAGTAAACCCCACCCAGAAATTTAAACAACTTCTATTTAGTTATATTGAAACCCTAAATAAATTGATTAGGGTAGATATATATAGAAATCACCCCTGAAAACCAACAACCTGAAAACCTTGAGAGAGGGGCCTTGAAACCCTTTAATCAGATATAAATCTGGGCCCAAGGGCCAAGCTCAAACTCAAAGCTCCAGCTCTAGCTCCACCTAACCTGCAAGCCAAGCACACAATTATTTTTATTTATATATACAGATTTATATAAATATATATAAACAATATGCCCTTGGGAAATGAAAATAGTATAATATTATGCATATTGAAACAAGTGTTAAATGAATTTTAACATTTGTCACTCAAGTCAATCACAAGTCACAAGTTAGGAGCCCACAATGTGCATTGTTTTCTCAACGTGTCTGGAGTGTTGTAGAGCAATAGATGTTGATTCTCCCCTTTTGAATGAGCCTACGGTGATTCGAACCTGTGACATATTGCACAACATTTCTACAATGCTACTACTTAAGTCAGAGGACCAACCACTTTTAAATTTCTGTGGTATCAAGTTCTCAATGCCACGGGGCAGAGATAACTTGGAGCGCTAATTAGGAGCCCACAAAGCACCATAAGGGTGCACTGCGTGTAATAATAAAAAAAATAATACAAGAAAATGTTATTGGGTCCGAGGCTCAATCTCTAACCATCGACCATGTGCTCTGCAAGCCAAGCCAAATCGTAACATATCACAAGGTAGTAACCGAGAGACCAAGCGCCAAGCTAAATGGAAGATCCCACAAAGGGAAATTCCAAGTGCTCAACGTGTCCAAAAAAAAAATAATACAAATAATAGAGGGTCCAAGTATCGATCTATAGGTTTCATTACAAGTTCCAAATTCCATGAGCGTAGCACCAAATACAAACCAAGCCAAAGCACGGAGTGCCAAACCAAGTAGAAGCCATGAAGGGCCCATTCCGAAGAATAATTTATGCACGACGCAATGCACACAACCCTAATCGTTGTCTACCCACTATAACTGTCGCATTGCGCAGAATCCTAATTGTTGTCTACCCATTGTAACTTACCCACTGTAAATGAACCCCATTGTATCTATGAAGAAGAGCCCATGAGAGTAGCATGGTTTCTCACAATGCGTGTAATAAAGAATGTAAAAAAAAATAATGGGTCTTTTCATCTAGTTTCTCAATCTACATTTTATATCACATGCAAATCGCCAAAGCACAAATATACAACATACCGAGAAATCAAAGTTAGTGCCCAGCGGATTAAGTGCCAAGCCCATGGAAAGGAGGAACATAGTGTTTTCCCATAATTTTTTTTTTCTTTCTTGTAAACTTGAAAGCCAAGACACTCACCAAGCATCACCAAACACAAGGTAGTGCCCAAGTTGAGCGCCAAGATACATGGAGGAGCCAAAGGGGTGCACTATAGAGACAACAAAAAAAAATGATGCATATCCATACATGTATACGGAAAGATATTCAATTAGTTTTTATCTGGAAAACATGAAAACCTAAAATGATACAAGAAACAGATAAAGCCTAAATTCCTCACAGGAATGCCAAGCCAAAAAAAAATGATGCTCTCCCATACACTCATACACGGTGCAAGTTACAGCCCACCGGCCAAGGCTACGTGCCATAAAAACTAGTCCATGACCAAAGACATAACACAAACCAACACCTGTAATATACTAGATATAAAATGTATGCAAAGCAGAAACAAAATGCTAGTAATGGTAGAGTAACAACAATATAACCAAAACATTCACCATAATAACATTGAAATGATATTAGAATAACAACAGAAATAACACTTTGAATCTGAAAGCAATGTTCACAGGCCTCTTTGAGGGGGAAACCTCTAGTTGAGAAGAGATTTATTACAATAATATCCAAGATAGGGTTCTCATACCCTTGACTCCTATTTATACTAAAAATAAGCATCTAGAGGAAGATCCTTCTAGAAGCGAAAGCTTCTATTAGGTCTTCTTACATCCTCCTTATTGTATTTTATTTAACAGCCTTATTAATATTGACCTTTATTACATCTGAATATAGTGTTCTACCTATGTGTGGGTTAGGACCCTAACATGTCCACCCCCTTAAAAATAGCCTTGTCCTCAAGGCTTGAGAAGAGGAAATTGTTGCAGAATGGTAGCCGGTTCCCAAGTGGCATCTGCTAGAGTTGTATCTTTCCACTGGACTAGCACTTCCTTGATGGTTCTCTGACGTAGGTGACGCTCACGCTGGTCCAAAAATTCTTCTGGTTTTAGCCAAATGGATCCTTCTTTAGCTAACTCTAGAAGGTTGGTTTGAATTTGGCACTTAGCTCCAATTACCTTCTTTAATCATGAAACATGAAAAACGTGATGTAGCTTCGAATGGTTGGGAAAATCTAACTGATAGGTGAATTGTCCCACATGCTTGAGCATGGTATAAGGACCATTAAATTTGGGTGCTAGCTTCTGATAATGCTCGGACTTAAGGGAAGGTTGCTTGTAAGGTTGCAGTCAAAGAAACACCTGATGCCCTTTTGGAAATTGACGTTCAGAGTGACCTTGATTTGCTTGTTTCTTCATGAAATTCTGTACCATGACCAAATTCTCTTTGAGGGTATGAAGAATAGCCTCTCAAGATGTAAGTGTAAGGTCAACTGCTTGGACCTTCGAGGCACCTGGTAAGTATGAGAGAACTGAAGGTGGCTTTTGTCCACATACCGCTTCAAAAGGAGTCATGCGTGTAGCTGTATGGTATGAAGTGTTGTACCACCATTTAGCTAGGGGTAACCATTGAGCCCACTGATTTTTCTTTTCTGAGGAAAAACACCTCAACTATGTTTCCAAACACTTGTTGACAACTTCCGTTTGGCCATTAGTCTGGGGATGGTAAGCTGTGCTAAGATGCAATTATGTGCCTTGTATATTGAATAGTTCTTGCCAAAAATTGCTTGTGAAAGTTGGGTCGTGATCCTAAACAATAGAGTGTGGCATGCCATGAATCTTGAAGACCTGATCCATGAATATTTGAGCCACCGTGGATGTTGTAAATGGGTGTTGAAGGGCACATAAATGAGCATACTTGGAAAGGTGATCAACAACCACCATGATGACAAATTTATTTCCCAATTTGGGTAAGCCGGTAATAAAATCCATAGAGATATCCTTCCAAATAGAAGGTGGAATCATGAGCGGTTGTAGTGTGCCCGAAGATTTGACTGTTTCTCCCTTTTTTCATTGACACATGTCACATTTAGCTACAAAATTATGAATGTCCTGTTTCATGCCATCTTAGAAAAAAGAACTTTTAACCCTGTCATAGGTTTTGGTGAACTCAGAGTGCCCTGCTGTGGGTGTAGCATGAAGCTCCGAAAGTACCATGGATTTAAGATTTGATTGTTTACTTAAATACAAATGACCTTTGTATCAAAGTTCCTCATGGAGCCAAGAGTACCCTGGGGAAGATGGAGCATTGGACTGCAATTGTTGGATCAACTACGAACTTTTGGGATCTTGCATCCATTCCCGACGAACGACTTCGAGCCAATCTGGTATAATGAATGAAAGAGAAAAAGGGGATCCTTCATCTTCATATTTTTGGAAAAGTGCATACGCAACCACATTATCTTTACATTTCTTATAAATGATCTCATAATCATATCCAAAGAGTTTAGTCACCCATTTTTGTTGTTCTAGGAGGGAAATGCGTTGTTCAAGAAAATACTTGAGGATTTGATGGTCTGTCTTAATTTGGAACCATTGCCCCAATAGATAAGGATGCCACAGATCCATGAAATGTAGAATAGCCAACATTTCCTTTTCATAGATGGATTTTCCTAGATTTCTTTCAGATAGTTGCTTGCTGGTAAAGGCCAAAGGTCGACCCTCTTGCATAAGGACATCACCAATTCCTTTTCCTGAGGCATCACATTCCAACACAAAGGTATTTTTGAAATTTGGAAGGGAGAGGACTGGAGTGGTGCACATGGCCATCTTCAAGGTTTGAAAATATTGAGCAGTGGCTGGAGTCCAAGTGAAAGAGTTCTTTTTTAGGAGAGCAGTGAGAGGTGCTGCAATCTTCCCATAATTCTTAACAAACTTGCGATAATACCCTGTTAAGCCTAGAAATCCACACAAGATATTAAGAGTCTTTGGGTGAGGGAAGTCTTGCATAGCTTCAATCTTTTTAGGATCCACCCTAATGCCATCTTTTCCAACCAGATGACCTAAGTATTCTACTTCTGAGGCGCCAAAAGCACATTTAGACTATTTCAGGAAAAGTTGGTGCTAAGAGAGTAGACGGAGAACTTGATCCACATGAGAAATATGGTATGTCTAGGTTTTTCTATAGATGAGGATATAATTAAAGAAAACTAAGACAAAATGGTGGAGAAAATGACGGAAGATTTGATTCATGAGGCTTTGGAAGGTGGAGGGGGCATTACACAAGCCAAAGAGCATGACCAAAAACTCATAGTGGCCCTAATGAGTTCTAAAGGAAGTCTTGGGGATATTTGCCTCTTTCATACGTATTTGGTGGTAGCCCAAATGAAGATCCAGTTTAGTGAAGAATTGGGCGCCACTCAATTCATCTAGGAGGTCATCAATGACAGGAATGGGGGATTTGTCTTTGATGGTAAGTTTGCCGAGGGTACGAAAGATAGGACACATTCACCAAGAACCTTCATTATTCAGAACCATGACCATAGGAGAGAAATAGGGGCTCATACTAGGGTGGATAACGCCTGCATTAAGGAGTTCCTAGACCATTTTCTCAATTTTATTTTTTTGGGAAAAGGGGTGACGATACAGATGGATATTGGGAGGAAGGGTTCCTAGTACAAGGGGAATGGAATGATCATGAACACCACAGGAAGGAGGGTGGCCTTGGGGAGTGGAAAAGACCAATTGATGTTTAGAAAGGATGGCTTGGAGGTCTTGCAGTACCGAGGGTGTCTTTGTTGCTTGTATGGCATGGAGTTGGGCGATAACACTAGAATGACCCTTTTTGAGCATCTTTTCCATGCGATGGGAACTAATGATCTCAGGTGAACCAGTGGTGATGCCTTGGAACTTATATTGGTGGCCCTCTTAGTCAAATTGCATGGTTAAGTATTTAAAATCCATGAGAATGGGACCCAAAGTCCTTAGCTAGTCTACACCCAGCACGATGTCACAACCTCCCATGTCGATAGAAAACATATGGGATTTCAGGTGGTAGTCACCAATTTGGAGACACACATTTTCACAATGCCCTCCGCATTTCATGGAACCACCATTGGCAATCATGATTTGGAAATTATTGACAACATGGATGTAGAAATGAGTTTCTTGGGCAATGCAGGGATGAATAAAATTATGGGTGCTGCCACTATCAACCAAAATGATGACCTCCCGATGCTTGATGTAACCGATTAGCTTGAGGGTTTGGGGAGTGATGAAGCCAATGAGAGCATTGAGGGAAATGACTGGTTCTACTTTGGGAGGGTCTGAGGGAGGGGTTATGTTAGTGGACTCAGGTGATTCAGACATAGAGAGAGTTTCTTAATCTTCTTCTGAAATCTCCTTGGAGATGGCCATAAAAAGATTTTGTTCTTTACACTTTTGGCCTGGGAAACATTTGTCATCACAGTTATAACAAAGGCCATTGAGTTGGCGTTCAACCATTTTAGCCCGGGTCAATTTTTGGATCTTTAGTGGAGCAGACGGGGCAGTGGGATTTACTGGCTTAGGGCGAGGGATGAAGGAGGGTTTGCGGTTTTGAGAAGATACAAACTGTCATGCTTCTTTATCTCTTTTGGTAGCCTCCACCCGACTCTTAGGCTGAGCCATGAGGACATGGGCCTGAATTTCATCCTTGAGGCCGCTGATAAAACACTCTTGGAAAAAGGCATCAGACATGCCCTCTGTTCTAAAATCCAGGCAATCAAAGGCAACTATAAAGTATTCCACTATTCCTAATTGTTTCATCTTTGTTAAATGACCCAAATGGTTGGTGCAGTGTCAAATAATTCATAAAGCTCTACCACAAATTGTGTCCAAGCAATATACCCTTGACACGATTTTTTTCTCGATTTCCACCATTGCCAATGTTCTTGATCTAGATGGAGAAAACCATACCAGAGTTTGGCCAAGTCATCTGTAATGATGTATAAAGAGAAGTAATGTTCCATTTGGGTTACCCAACCAGTGGGGTCTAAGCCATCAAATTTGGTCACATTCACCAGTGGAAAGCATAGGTCACATTGAAAGTGATAGTTTTGCAAGGTATGGGAATGAGAATAATGGTCACCTTCAGTATGTGGGGGTGAGAAAGAGGAAGGGTTGTCTATAGGGATATGCAGTTTGGTGCAGAGTGCCAAAAATATTGATTCATTCTGGGTGGGGAGGTCTTGTTTAATTTCGCCCATTGAGGATTGCATGGTTGTATTGATGGCGGGACACTGGCACTTAGTTGTTTCACTTTTTGTTGGGTCTCAATGAGACCAGATTGCAAGGTGTTGAATCGAGCTTCCAAGTCTTGGCTATGAGTATGGGCCATGAGGATGGGGGAACTGAAAAGGGGCAGGCGGGGTAAAACAATTTTGTCGAAAAAATGATATGGATGAATGTAATAAGGGAGAAGAGATGAATCCAATGGAATAGGTCTGAAATAATGGTGAACAAGTTTCTAGACTTTTTATTTTTATTTTATTTATTTTTATACAGAGTTATACTCCGGTTTGAAGAATATGACAGAGAGGAAGTGACCAAATTCTTAACAAGGAAGAAATGTGTATTTACTTGGCAACTCGAACACAGTTGCATGGCAATAGATCTTGTCTATTTTAATTTGTTTATGTTTCTATCCCCAAGGGTTAGGTATTCAAGGGTTCTACAGACAAGGGTTTTCCCTATGCTATAGCTCTCTGATATATGTGTGGGGTCCAACAGTAGTACTTTTCCTAATATCTCAGGGAACTCTCAGGGAACTAACTAAGGAGGATAAACCATACCCTTAGCCATACTACTCGACTACCTAGGTACTAGAGAGTATCTTCCTAAGTGTTGTTCTCAGTGACACTATTGCAGTCAGGCGACCAATTGGTTTATCTAAAGAGGGCTTCAGGTAATCTAGGTTGATATGTACACAGGTGTTTTCTTATGCACTACCACTCAAAGGGGTACCAACAAGGGTTACAAGGGTGGCCAATAGATGTGCACTTAAGTACCACACTACTACATATGGGCGAATTATTCCACGAAAGTTTTCCACGCTTCTACTAGTTTCATATTTTTTTTAAATAGGGTGGGATTTTCATCGCTATTGCCACGAAAGTTCGTCACAATATCGACGAAAATATTAATTTAACCTAGTCGGGATTTTCATTGCTATAGTGACAAACGTTCGTGGTAATAGCGACAAAAATTTTGCCTATATCATTGGTCGGTGTTAACAACTAGTTGACTATTTTTTCTATATATATGTGACTTTAAGAGACTTTGCGACACAATTGCTATAGTTGTGACACTGTTCTTGTCTTTTGTTTGAGATGTTTATTTTTTCCATCACCCACCAGTTGAACAAATCCAATTCTTGATCTACATAGCTCGGATTTTGAACTTGCAAGGTTAGTATTTTATTTTTTATTGATGTACTCATTTAACTTGTAAATTTTTTTTTCAAATGTCCAAATTGCATTTAGCTTATTTTTTCCTTGATAATATATTTATATAATATGTGTAGTATCATATTTCATGTCTTTGGTTTTTGGACATATTTAGTATATTCTATGGAAAAGGTGATCTAAAAATGAAGAAGACTTGAAATACTTGAAATTATTGAAATGTAACTGTTATGTGTTTAAAGAAAATGGATCAGTTTGCAATACATAGATTAATGGATTATTCATTCAAATTACACATAGACAACAACATAATCAATGAACATAATCACATAAACACAACAATTGATAAAGGAGTTCACCCCTCTCTTGGGCTACATCTCCTGGTCCAGCTTCCAATGGATCATTATTATTAATTGCTCAAAAAACGTGCTCAAAAACATGTCTTACAATGATCAAAATGATAAACCGACTGCTCCAATGGCTTCAGAGTATCAAAAAACCCCTGTCTGGGCTCTTTTGGCACCTCAATCAGTCGAAAAACGAAGAAGTTAGGCCTCTTGGAAGTCCCCCCTTCAAGCTTGCTGTCTCTGCATCTACAAATTTCACCCTTGTCAAATGAACCTGGCACACACGCAATAAATAGCGTGAAAATATAGCACCGGGTGCAACTGTGCCAATGGTGCAAAACGTAGGACGGTTAAGGGTGCGCCAGCCCCTAACCGCCTAGCACCTGGGCACATAGGTCATAGGACCGCGTGTATTGGCAAAAAGGGCTTAACGGTTGAATCGCTCCAACTGTATTAACCCCCCCGTGCTTTGGTCATGGGAACATGGTATAATACCATAAGACTGTGTCTTACAAACATAAAACTCGCGTGCACACAAACTGTCGGCTATATAATATATGGCACGATCATATATACAATTCAAACAACCGCGGGCCGGGGCTAAGCCCCGGCCCGACCCCCGCCAACGATCATATAATTTAAACTTAAATAAATATAAACTTGTTTATATATCAAGTCACAACTCATGGTCCGCTGGTCGGACAGTCTTTGTGAAGGTGCTCAAGTGGTGGGGAGGTCCGGGGGTCGAATCCCGCAGACTCCAATAATTTTACATACAACCAATAAACCAATAAAGGGGTGCCACGTGGCAGCCCATGATTGGGCCACTTGGCACCCAATCACTTGCCCAAAAAGTGCCACATGTCGACCTCCCATTCGATCAACTGTCATGCAATAATTTACTGCCACGTCACCACATGTACGGTCGTACAACTCTGCCACGTCATCCTGTACGGACTGTACAGTCAGCAATTTTTTTTTTGCCTGTTTGACTTAATGAACATATCACTATATCTCTATCTCCCGATGTCTGTTTGAGATGAAACGAGTTGCGTTGGGTTTGAAACAATGAGGCCTACGCTCTCGTCCGGTTTGAAGTGATTTTGATCACTTTGAATGTTTGAGAAAAATTTGATCCCCTGATCACACCTCCCCATTGGGAAGCTTTTGGACCTCCAAAAGACTATTTTCAGTCTATATGAAGATGAGGGTAAATTTCCCTCACNGATGGTGTCTTCATGCAGTTCTGTAAGATATTCTGGCGAAAAATCATCTATTGAAGGAATCTGAACATGCTCTCCTTGATCATCGATTAATGGAGGCTCATACAACTTCAAATTCTCAACATTAACAACTGCATACATCTGCATATAAGGAGGCAAATCTAAACGAAAAGCATTGTTACCAATCTTGTCGATAATCTTGAAAGGACCATATCGAATCGGTTTCAACTTTTTACCTTATCCTTTAAGCCTCTCCTTGCTGATGTAAAGCCAAACTTCATCTCCAACTTGAAAACTGTGATCAACATGATGCTTGTCATGTCTCGTCTTGTACTTGGCCTGTCTCTTTTCCAACTGTTCTTGCACCACTTGATGTATCGACTGAATTTGTTCAATGAAATTCTCTGCCCTATCAATGTCATATTGACCATCAACAACAATATCTTTCCCAAAGATAAAATCTAAAGGAAACTTGGGAAAATAGCCAAAACATGCTTCAAATGGAGACGTTTTCATTGAAGAGTGCTTAGCTCGATTGTACGCATGCTGAATGTAGTGTAAATGTTCATCCCAAAGTTTAGGATGCTTGTTGCAATAAGCACGAAGAAGATGCACCACTGTACGATCTACCACCTCTGTCTGACCATCTGTTTGCAGATGAAAAGCTGTGCTCTTTTTAAGTTTGGTGTCCATGAGTGCCCATAAACTCGACCAAAAACTTCCAACAAATCGAGAATCCCGATCAGAAATAATGGACTTAGGCAATCCAAAGTGCACCCAAACATTTTGAAAGAACAACTGTGTCGTTTGTTCTACTGTTACCTGCTTAGTACAAGGCATCAAAATACACATTTTTCTAAATCGATCAACCACCACATAAAGATAATCATGGCCTCGTCTCGACATAGGTAAACCACCAACAAAATCCATGGAAATACTTTCCCAAGGTCAAGAAGGAACTGGAAGTGGAGTATACAAACCCAACTTTCGATTGCTAGGTTTACTTGTGGCACACAAAGAACATCCTTGAACATATCTCGAAACACTTTCATTCATTTTAGGCCAGTAGCAGTATCTTTGCAAATAAGCCACTATCTTGCCTACACCAAAATGACCAGCAATAAGAGAAGAATGCGCTTCTCTTTTAATGTTGATTCTTTCCCCCTGTGGAATACACAACTTGCCAAGATGATACAAGAGATTATTATGCAAATGATAATCCAATTCTTCAACATGGTTAGAGTGGCACAAAGTTTCATACACTTCTTTAAAGTCAGTATCTAAAGCATATTGCTCCACATAACTTTCATGCATTATAGGACTCTTCTTAAGAATAACTGAAGCACTAATAATAGGCTTTGAAAGCATATCGACGACTTTGTTAAAAATTCCCTTCTTATACCTGATAACCAAATGAAACCGTTGAAGAAAACCCATCCATCTGAAGTGCCTAGCTTGTTGTAGCTTTGTTTGTGACTGTAAGTATTGCAGAGGTTGATGATCTATGTGAATAATGGTTTCTTTTCCCAACAAATAATGCTTCCATTTTTTAACACTTTGAACCAATGCATACAATTCCTTATCATAAGTAGGATAATTAATCACGGCACCATTAAACGTCTCAGAATGAAAACAAATTGGCTTACCATACTGAAGCAAAACTGCTCCCATTGCATAATT
>JASDQU010438750.1:34083-47160 GCA_032191745.1 Picea mariana | reverse complement strand
TTTTCCACGCACATATCGAGAAATATCCGTGATTATGAAAGAAATTGGAATGGACTATCAGGCTATTGATGCATGTCCTAATGATCATATCATATATTATGGACAATATGTGACGCAAACCCTATGGCCCCTTGGGACCAATATCCACTCATAGGATTGTTCTATATGCCCTTTGATTCGGATCGACTCTTTAGGATTCTCTGCTGGAATCCCCCTTCAAATCGATCCACAGGTTCTTTTCGTGGTTCACGATTTCGCGAGTTGAAACTCTGAGCCTTCCTCCTCCAATTCTACGATACCCAAAACCGCAAAATGGTTATGGTCCCCTTTTTTTCAGTGCCCTCCTTGAACGACCGTCAGATAGGTTAAGCACTAGCGCCTTTTGCCTCTCACACCTTCGCGAGTTCAAATGTCAAGCCTTGTCCCTTTTCTTTCCCGAACCCCCGAGATGTGAGAGGTCAACTGGGTGTTGACTCCTCCAAATTTGTGATGCGTATCTGGGTGATTATATTCCCAGGCCCACCATGCATTTCTGCCACGTGTCCCTCGTGCTGGCTCTTGGCACTTCACGATTTCGCTTCTCGCAACCCCGAGCACCCAAAATTTGGGCTCTCACCCGGTGAACCTCTGAGTTCGCGAGATCCTCTCATCTTTGACACCTGTCCTCCTCCGATGGATGACTTGGATTTACTTAGTGACTTCGCCACTCGCGAAGTTGAATGAATTCCCTTTCTGACCTTCGATGTCCAAATCCCCGATACGGTTGATCCCGTGACACGTGTACTTCTTCCACGAACAACTCAGGTTCCTCCGCTATCTCAGGACTTTTCCTTTCGCGATTTCATGAGTCTCGCTACAAATGCTTCGACTCTTCACCTCCGAAAACCCCGAGATGCGAAATATGTGAGTGATCCAATGACCAATTTCTCTTGAGATTTACACTCGATGAATGCTTCCGTAACCTTCTCGCTCCTTTGCAAGATCGGACGGCTTTTAGGACTTTGTGAATCCTCCACGGAGGACTCTAACCGTCAATTTCCTCCTTGACGATTTCTACGAAATGAACACGATGTTCACTTACGGAACTTGTCCTCTTGCAAATACTTTCGTTGCGTCTTCTTTCTGAACACTTCAAGGTACTAAACCTCCTGAGTTTTCTCCATTATTCGAGTCTTAAAGAAGACTCCTGCACGCACTCCTTGTGGCAATTTTAGAATACTTCCAGGTATTGAGCTCTCTGACTCCATGTACTCTCGACAACAACAGTCTTTCCACCACTTCGCTCAGTTTGCAAACATTGAGACTTCACTCGGCCTGTGCACTCCTTGCACGGCTCTTGTGCTTAAATTACACTTCTGTGAGAATGAGAATCGTGTTATCTCTCCTAAGCTTACAAAGATGAACTCTGACGTCTGTCAAATCACACCTTGCGGATGATTTCACTGCACTCCTTGCAGGAAAACTCTTGCTCAGACAAAGAAACAATTGAAACTCATTCTTCACTCTCCCTCTCTTTAGATTTTAGAAATTAAATATGAAATCATACATTCACACATCAAGCAAATGTATAACAGAGAGTAAACAATCATGAGCAGAACATCCAATCATGCATACACTGAAAGTATTTGAACACCATGATTCTAAATCAAACTTCATATATTAATCTCGGAATTTCTGTACATGGGTTCTTCTACACATTTTTTTGCTCTCCTTTGCTCTCTACTCTCTCATAATCATAATGCCGCTTATTGATACAATAATACAAGTGAGGGTGTCTATATCCATTTTGCCTTTGGCTCCTAAAACTGTCTAATCTAGGAATTCAATTCTACCTACTTACATTCATTAACTTAAATGACTTCGCCTAATACATACAAGAGCGGGACACTCAAGGTCTGTTTACAATATGGAAGTACGCCCTTCCTTAATTGTTTTATTTATGTTTGGCTTATTTAATTCAAAAACATTCAAATAATTTTACCATGTGACAAAATGCGTTGGCGCCTGCCCCACACTCGCTTGATGTTGGCGATGCTCCTGCATCATACTCCCTTGATTGAAAATTTTCATGGGCTCCTGTCCATGAGCTCGCGCATGGTCTGCCCATGCTTCTGTATTTCTGCTTCATTTTCCTAGCTGGCATCTTCAACTAGATGTCCTTTCCACTTGACCAAGTATTCAAAGTATTCCTTTCTCCTAGTCCTCTTGCTAACTCTCTTGTCCAGTATGATTTCCATCTGTGGATTCTCTGCAACTGGCATCTGTTTTGTCCACTGAACCTCTGGTTGTTCATCACTTTTTCTTTCTTCCTCAACTTGGTATGGGTACAAATCTGATACATTGAATATCGGAGAAATTCCGATCCCATCGGGTAATTCAATCTCATAAGCATTTGTCCCAAACTTCTTTGAGACCTTACATGGTCTGATATTCTTGATCTTTAGTTTGTTATATGTCCCCTTCGAGAATATTTCCTTCCTCAGATGTGCCAGAATCAAATCACCAACCTCAAATTGAAGTTGTCTCATGTGTTGATCTTCTCTGCGTTTATACTCTTGGCTCGAGTTTTGCAATCGCTCTTTCACCTGGCTGTGAAGTTCCTTCATTGCTTCAGCGAAATCTTCTGCACTAGCACTCCTAGTTGCATTATGTTCTGAATATCTCAATTCATAAACTCCCCTTGGTTGCATCCCATAAAAAATTTGGAATGGACTCTACCCTGTGCTTATGTTGATTGAATCATTATAAGCAAATTTCTCTTGTGGCAGAATATTGTCCCATTGACTGTGGTGTTATGTTAGCAAGCTCCTCAACAAGTCTCCCAAACTTCTGTTGACAACTTCTGTCTGTCCATCCATCTGAGGATGATAAGATGAACTGAACGATAAGTTTGTTCCCAAATTTTTCCATAAGGTTCTCTAGAAGTGTCCCACGAACTTGGTGTCTTGATCTGAAACTGTGCTCCTTGGTAAGCCGTGAAGTCGAATGACCTCTTTGAAAACCATATTCGTAATGTGAGTTGCGTCACTGGTTTTCTGACACGGTATGAAGTGTGCCATTTTAGAAAATCTATCTACCACTACAAATATCGAGTCAAACCCTCTTTTCATTCTTGGCAACCCCAATATGAAGTCCATGTTGACTGCATCCCACGGCCTGTCAGGTATGGGTAACGGTTGATAAAAGCCTACATTTTGCCTCTTTCCCTTTGAATGCTGACAAATCCTACATCTGTCCACGAATATTTTGACATGTTCTTGCATTCTTGGCAAAAAATATGACTCATTCAACTTTGCGAACATCTTTTCATGACCGAAATGCCTGACCAATCCTCCACTATGTTTCTCCTTCAGCAAATTCTCCCGCATGGAGCATTTTGGAATACAAAGTTGATTGCCCCTGAATAACAATCCATCTTGGATCATGTATTCTATCCATTGGATTCTATCCCTGACAATTGGATTCTCAACTGCTTAATACGCCTCTTTAAAATCTGGATCATCTCTATACATGTCCCTGACATCATCAAAATCTAGTGTTTTGACTCTAAACTCCTACAACAACAAACATTTCCTGCTCAAAGCATCAGCAACTTTGTTAGCAGTTCCATAAATATGCTTAGTTACAAAAGTAAAGTTCTTCATTTATTCAACTCATTTTACATGTCTTTGATTCAACTTCTCCTATTGAGTCACAAATTGCAAAGCATGATTATCATTGTATAAGACAAACTCTTTAGGAATTAAGTAATGTCTCCATTTCTTCAATGTCTGAATAATAACATAGAAATTCTTGTCATACGTAGAGTATTTCACTTTCTCTTCATTCAGCTTCTCACTGAAGTATGCTATCGACCTATATTCTTGGCTCAAGACTACCCCTATTGCAAACCCACTTGCATCACATTTTACTTGAAATGTCTTTGTAAAATCAGGCAACACCAAAATTGGTTATTCTGTAATTCTCCTTTTCAAAAAATTAAAACTCTTCTTAGCCTCTTCTGTCCAGTGAAAAGACTTATGTCTCTTCTTCACTGTGTCCATCATCGATGCACTAATTCCACTGAAATTCTTGATGAACTTCCGGTAGAAACTAGCCAATCCATGAAAACTTCTCACCTCAAAAATATTCTTTGGTGACGTCCAATTCTTGATTACCTCCACCTTATCTGGATCCATCCTCAACTTATCTGATGAAATAAAAAACCCCAAATAAATGAGCTCTGTTTTCATGAATGAATATTTCTTCATATTTATCAACAACTTCTCCTGCTGTAATTTCTGCATCACTGTAGCCAAATGTTCTAGATGCTCTGCCTCTATTTTACTGAAAATCAATATGTCATCAAGATACACAATGACAAATTTTCCGATGAACCACTTTAGGACTTCATTAATCAACCTCATGAAAGTACTCAATGTGTTTCTTAAGCCAAACGACATAACAAGCCATTCATACAACCCTTCATTAGTCTTGAAGGTTGTCTTCCATTCATCACCTTCCCTCTTACGAATTTGGTGATATCCACTTTTCAAATCAATCTTTGAAAAAAATTTATCCCTACTTAAGAAATCCATCAAATCATCCATCCTTGGCAATGGAAATCTATACCTGATGGTTATTTTGTTGATTTCCCTTGAGTCAGTACACATCCTCCAGCCTCCATCTTTCTTTGGACCGAGTACTGTCGGAACAGCACACGGACTCAAGCTTTCTCTAACCAATCCTTTTTCCATTAAATCCTGGACCTGTCTTTTGACCTCTTCATTCTCCTGCGGCATCAACTTGTACGTTTATTTGTTTGGTAAACTGGCTCTAGGTATGAGATTAATATGATGACTCACACTTCTGATCGGTGGCAACGAACGAGGTAGTTCGTCCACTACTATGTCAGCAAACTCTTCTAACAGTTTCTGAACCTCTTCTGGTAAATCATCTACCCTAATAATGGTTAAAACAATCCTTGGCTTCCTGACCACAATGAATTGCGGTTCTTCCTTATTCTTAACCTCTATAAGAAGTTCCTTCCCACTCATGAGAAGTACAATGTTGCTTACTTCAGGCTTCACCTCTTTATCTTTGATCGACAACAACATGTGAGTTCTCCCATTCTTCTCTAGGGTGTATGTGTTCTTCCTCCCATCATGAACCACATTTTTGTCATATTTCCATGGTCTACCCAACAATAGATGACAAACATCCATGGGAATGACATCACAGAGTATTTCATGTTTATACCCTCCTATTTTAAACTCAACTAAACATTGTTTAGTGACATTTACCTGATGTCCCTTTTGTAACCATGAAACTCTGTATGGGCTTGGATGTTCTATCATCTCCAGCTTAAGTTTTTCTACCATCTCTGTAGAAACGATATTATCTATGCTACCACTATCCATAATGACCTTGCATACCCTGTCTTTGGTCTTGCAAGCAATCCGAAAAAGACTGTTTCTTTGCACTAGATTCTCCATCTCCTTCTCTGGCATTAAGATAACTTTTTACATCATCAACGATCTTCCACCTTCAGCATCTTCTGCCTCAACATTCCGCCTTTGTGCTTCAACGATGTGAGTTTCACCACCTTCTTTCTTTTTGTCTGGACACTCATAAGATTTGTGTCCATCCTTTCCACATGTGAAACATTTCACTACTCCACTTCTTCCTCTTCCTCTACCTCTGGTACGAGGAAATTTTTTTGCGTCAGCATACTGACCTTTCTGCTCGGTATGCTTCCCTCTCTGTGAACTTCCACCTCTCTCAGTTTGACTTTGAGGTTTCTTCCAGTCTTCTTTTGGTTTCTGATTTCTATCCTGGGCAACTGATTTGCTTCTGGCTTGACTTCTAGCTTGACCTCTTTGACCCTACTTTCGGCTCAACTTCTCTTCATCTTTTAGAGCCATCTGATAATCATCTTCCACCGTTCAGATGGTCATCATTCTCATATCATCCTGGATGTCATATCTCAGACCATTCATGTACCTAGCAACTTTTTCATCATCACTTTCGCGATGACTTGCCCTATTGTTCAGCCTGTATAATTCTTCAGTGTACTCCTTCACTGTCATCAAATTCTATCTCAAATTTTGCATTCTTCGAAATAGAGTAATCTGGTAATCCCTGGGAATGAATTTCGCCTTCATATTCGTGATCATCCTATCCCAACTCTTGATCTTCTGCTTGCCTTTGCAGCGTCTGTCAGCTTGTAGCTCATCCCACCACAATGCTGCATGTCCTTTAAGTCTCATGACAACATGTTTGACTTTTTTGTCTTCCTCAACATCTTCATAGTCAAAATATGTGTCCAGAGCTCTAATCCAGTCTAGAATCTCCTCGACGTCCAGGTTTCCCTCGTATACTGGAATATCCAATTTTTCCTTAGCACCCATTCTTGCAACAACCCTAATCAGGCGTTCATTTTCTGCATCCTTGTTGGCAGCCAATTCACTTTTTCCATTGTCTTATAAGCTACCTACACCAATGTTTTGCAAACATCAATTTTTTTCGTCGCATTTTTCAATAAACGACATTTTTATTCTTTGCGACATTTGCATATTTGCCTTCGTTTTGTTTTCACGACTGTAAGAGTGAAAACTTAGTCTTTCAAAGTTGCATTTCGATCATTATCTGAACTGTCATTATCTCTTATCGATATGCCTATTGCGCTTACCTTTTGTTTATCATTATATAGTTGGCAAGATCCTTTGGTCGGTACTCATGCTTCAATTGATTGTGTAATTTGGTCCTATTGAGCTTGCGATGCATTAGCACTTGAATTTATATGGTCTTTGATTTGACTTGCTTGACCTTTGGTTTCATAAGATACATGGGTGTTATGAGTTAATCTTTCATATATATCTTTTTAATATGATACCTATGTTTTGTGTTTTCATAACTATTGGTTGGTTGATTATATGAATACCCATTGGCGCGTTGGTTAAACTATTGATTATATGAGCTGATGCATTGGTGCATGGTTAAAACATTTGGTTTTAATTTGAGTGTTGTATGGTTAAAAACTATGGTGTAATGTCGTTTGCGCATCTTGGTTTATACACTCACCATTGGTTTCATTAGTCGGCCAAGTGATATGACTGTTGACCTATGATATAATGGGTTGAACTACTATGTAAATCGACGGTTGTACTTTGGCAATTACTATTTTGCATGGCAGAGATAAGCTCCACCACCTTCGCACGATGGTATTTATGCCTATCCCTTTTGCCCATTCACTTTTGTTACCTCGAGTATCTCTTCTCCTCTATGTGTTATGATCCAAACCATCGGCTTACCATGTGCTCGGCTCCATGGCACCAGTCGTGATAATTGAGCCAAATGGAAACCAAGCCCTGTTAATGTTTGACAATGCCCATAAAGACTTGGAGGAAATCGGATGGCTCACCTTTATACAGTGATTTGAGGGTTTTAACCTCTGTGTTGCATGACAATTCGCCTTGACTTTCGATGACTGTAGAGCCAAAGTGGGTGACACCCAGTTGGAAATTGATAAGAAATTTATCAGCTCTGCTACAGGGTTACCATCCTTGGGACAATGTTGGTTCAAGAATTGTAAGGTCGAGGAGGTGCCATGGACACTACTGTTCATCTCCCGAAAGCTCACCTCTTGTGACAGAGGTATGCCCATCTCTGCACTTAAACCATGATGGCACAATACTTTGATGGTAGTCAAACAGTTCGTGACCTGTGAAGGTCGATACAGACTCATTTTTCTCTACCACCTGCATTTGCTAATGAATTTTATGGAATACTCGTTGAATATGCCTTTCTACTTTCAGCGCAGCTTATATAAAATGTCGAAAAGGTTTAAACGATAGAAGGCTGACAGTAGCTTGTTCCACCATGGGATTATTAAGCTTATCATTGTTTATCATTTGGGTTTACATGGTGATAGTTGGAGAGATTTCATCGCTCGAAATGGTTTCGATGACATAGACCCTGTACAGGTTGACAAACCTGTAGTGAGTGAAGCCAGGGCCGAGCTGCCTGTGCCCTTCCATATCCTACTGCCTCCTCCTAAACCCTCGACCAACCCTAAGGTTGACTTACCCGACGCTATACCTGAGAAGTTTGAGACTATTAAGAAGCCTGTAAGCAAAAATCCCAAGGCAAACCCTACTGCTAATTCCAAAGGAAAAGGGAATGCCCGACTCATTTCGAGAATGGCTAGAAATAAGCCTAAACCCTCTGCTGAGTGAGACCCTATAATCCTTAGTGAGGATTCTAATTCTGATGTAGAACATTTTTTAGCCAATGAGTATCCTTACTCACAGGGTTTATACCCCGAACCACCTTACGATTTCGTGTCAAATCTTCCCCCTTGCCTAAGAAACGATCTCAGCTACCCTAGTATTAAATTGCCAAATGAAACCCTCAACCATTTGACCAAACCCTCGCCTGCTCTTCCAAAGCCCACACAGTCATCCTGTGACCAATGCGATTCATGGTTGGAACGATACTACATTGATGTTCCCATACTCCAATCGAAAATTCAATCACTGGAAACTCGAATTGAGGTATTGACCAGCCAATGAGACCAACTCCAAGTAGCTAATAAGAAGCAGAAGATGACAAGCTCCATCCTTTTCAAGAATGTTGAATCGGCCACAGCCGTTATCAACTCCAAATTATTGTGATTAAGCCATCTACTCGTCATACAGGTATGATTTTGATATCGTTTTTGTTTTATGAATAATCAGGGTTAATATAATGATTCAAATTTGGTTTTCGAATAGCTCTCTGTATATTTCGAAATGGCTCTGTCATTCGGTGTTTATCCTGTACAGTGTTTTCGTTTGCTAAAAACAAACAAAATTTCGGTTTGGATATACGATTTTCTTATTCCTAGTATAGCCATCGATAGATTTTTATTGGATTTGAATGGTTTTCATGTGGATTTGATTTGTTGGTTTGCCTGATTGAGTTAACAAGATTGATAGATTTCTTTCAATTGAATTCGTTTTGTGTCTACTCTGAACAGAAAGTTTTTCATGCTCAATTTAGAATACAATTATGTTTGGATTCGATCTCGTTATGGCTCACATGATGTGATTGGAAAACGATTTCAATAAGTTGGTTGTTACGATATGTTGTGTCCCATGATTTTCTAAAATTGGGAATGCAACTCTGTTCAATTTTAATGTGAAATGAACTACTCTGTTTTTATAAAAACAATATGCTCATTTAAGTCTGTGCAAGTGCGCTCGAATTATGGAATGGATTTGATTCGTGACAACTATGCTAAACCCCAGCCGATTGATTCACTTGATTGGATTGTTGTTAGTTCGATCATTCTAATGAGTTGAATTCAGATTATAATTGATGCTCTGTTTGATTTTAAATTTGTAAAACGAATTGGTCAAACCCGGTTATAATTCGTTTGATTGGAACAATTTTGATCGAAGTCAATCGATCTTGTTTGCCCAATTTTCAATAACGAATTACGAATTATGTTGCCAATCAATCGAGCCTGTTATGATTTTATTTGAATGGATTTTCGTGTCGGTTTCGAGTTAGTTTGCTCGTGGTATGAAATCATTTGCTATGACGATACAGTCATAACGATTGGAAAATAATCTTGTCGAATTCATATTTCTTGTTGACAAGGCAGTGTAATAGTTGCTTGCCATTTGTTTTGATTATAATCGTTTCAATTGATATCAAAACGATTTCACAATTGTTGGATTCGATTTGTTGTGAAATGGTTACATTATTGTTCCATATGATTTTGTCACCCGACTTGGTGGTAACAAACAAAACAGAGTATGCCTATCTCTGAAGTCATTTAATTGATTTGGATCTTGTTTGATTTCAAATGGTATAACAAACTCAAATTAAATGATTCGTTTTCAGATGACTATTGGATGTCAATAAAGTGGAATTCTTTAAAAGATTTTCAATTAATTTCAATGTTGATTCTATATCCTATTTTAGACCAGCTACAGAATCACAGGATTCTGTAGCTAGTCTATAGAATTAAATTTTTTCATTTTATTAATAAAAGATCCTTCTAACTTGTTCATTGTTGGTCCTTTTCAGGTAAATTCGAAATTGCATGGGACATATTGGATAGGCTAGGGGATATTTGTGTGTTTAGTTTTATGGTAGTGTCCTAGTTTAGTTGAACTTGGGAGATCTTCCCAGATTTTATGTAAACAATTTTATAACTTCCATAGGGAGGTTTTACCCTGTGGAAAACCTATAAATACTTATTATTTTTGTAATAAGGATCATCCTCACTTGTGGGAGAACCAGGCTATGGATTTTTAATACAAACTGAGACAGAAGTTGATGTTCTGCTACATCTTTCGCTTTCATAATATCAATCTTTTATTTCATGTTTATGTTTATCAATTTGTATTTGATTAGTGACTACTTTAGCTATCACAGTCTTCTGCAAAATGATATGATTGAATTAATGTGATACATGCCTGATTTCTTTCACTAATTTAAAGAATGCAACAATTACTTAGTTCAACTAATGAATGAGAGATTTCTCTTCTTCATCAATTGAACTATCATGTATAAGTCTTTACATACAAGTTTATCTAATTGTAGAGATTTATAAATTATAAGATTGTTGTTATTTTTTTTTATGTCTTGTTTGTCTTGTGATCAAACTTAAAGAGCATTGTAGCTATCATTTACTAGAAGCTTCTAGATGATTCGGAGAAGGTTTCCTCCCTCTGATCTGCTAAAACAATCATCATACCTAGGACAAATCTGGAGCGTTTCCAGGTCAGTTTGTTGTTTATTTGTTTAGTATATTTATTTGTAGTTTAGTTATATATATGTGTAGTTAGAATTAGTATGTTAGTTGTTTAGTTTTAGTTAGTTTTTGTTTTATTTCTTATTCATAAAATCATAAAATCAACAAAAAATATCTTTCTCTGTCTTAGGGCAGAATGCAAATGAGTTTTTCAGGTTTTATTTAAATCTGTAAATTGTAGATATTGTACACTTTGTGAATAAGTTATGTATATGTCAGTAGATAGTAAGTTAATTAGTTAGAGTTAGTATAGTAGTAGTAGTTAGTAGATTGTATTATAGAATAGTTAGATTAGTTTAGTTTGTTTTATTTAGTTTTAGTTAGATTAGTTAGTTAGTTAGTTTTATTTGTTTTTAGTTAGTTAGTTTAGATTAGTTTTCTTTTGTTTTCTTAGGACCTTAGATCGGCTAACGGAGCCGCTAAACCCGTCAAGGTGGTTCATTCCAAACGGCTTGGGTTATTAGAAAACCCCGGACCGGTTCCACTCTCCCAGTTGACGGACGGTCAATTTCGCCCGTCAACAAATGGCGCTAGAAGGAGGGCCTGAATTTAATTAATGGCACGAGGGGGTCGCAAGACTCCTCCACCCCCTAATCGATCACCTATAGTGACTAGAAGCCATTCACATGATAATATTCCCCTCCAAACAGAAACTACTTCAACCGACGATCCATAGATCACAGTTGAGCCAACAACCCCTAATCCTACAGGTGGTGACATACAAGAGATTGTCCGTCAATCTCTTATTAAAACACATAGTGCCTTAGCTCGTTTGAGGCAACAGAACCATTCGTGGGGTCAACCTTTGGAATTCTCTAATATCAAAGAACAATTAGGTGACACTAATCCTACTGTGAATCCTACAGATCCAATTTCAAATCCTACTGCAGGAGGATCTGGGATACCTCCTTCACCACCTCCATCATCTCCTTCCTCTTCTGGAGGAGATTCCTCTGACGAAGGCAATTCCCCTTCTCATCCTTCCACACCCACTACCCCAATGGCAAATCAGAACAACCCTGCTAGACCCTGGCTTGATCAGGATGCTGTAGCTGTACCTGGAGCTCAGCACCCTCTACCTAAACACCCGGAGAAATGGCTTCCCAAGTTTGACCCTGACTCAAAACAGGTCGCTGAAGATCACATTAAGAAGTTTATGTTAGCCATAAGACTCCTCAATGTCGAACATGAAGACGTTGTCTGTAGGTTGTTCCCGTATACTTTCAAGGGTAATGCATCCACGTGGTACTTTGCCCAGCAACCCCATACCATCGTGTCTTGGGAAAAGTTTGAGTCATGCTTTTTGGAAAAGTTCGGAGACGGTAAGCCTCCGGAAGTCCTAGTCATGGATCTTTCAAGCTTAAAAATGAACCCAAAAGAAAAATTCAAAGACTTTAATCAGAGATTCTTAACACTTAAAAACCGAATCCCTGCAGATTCCATGCCTGCTAAAAGTCTTATAATAGCATATTACACTAAAGCTTTGCATCAAAGCATAGCTATATGGGTTAAACGATCTAAGAAATCCACGTTGCTACAAGCCTTCGAGGAGGCCAGCCAGATTGAAAAAGACATACTCAGTCTTAAGGAATCTACTAGCAACGAAACTGAGACTAGTTCTTCCTCCAGAAAAAGGATTGAAATCCTTCCCATACCCACTCAAAGTAAAACACAACCTGAAAACTCTAATTTGGAAAACTTAACTAAAGTTGTTCAAAAACTGTCAAATCAAGTTACAGACTTGAAAAGGTCGACCGAAGAAGCTTCCTCTAGCAAAGGACCTTACAAACCCCCGTTCCGGAATCCTTTTCCCACCAACCGACCTAACCCAACCATCGAAGGCCTAAATCTAGAAAGCTTGCAATGTGCCCTTCAAACAATTCTAGAAGCCCAAGATAACTTGATGTCTCCTGAGATCCCTGAGGAGGTAGTTGAACAAGAGACAGTCCAAGAAGAAGAGTCTTCTCCAAACATTTTTGGACAATTCTCGGATAGCATCTTCCAAGCCAACTTCGAGACAGTTCATCCTTATAACACTAGGAGTAAGACCGCAAACAAACCTTCTTCCGAAAACACTACAACTTCGCCTCCAAAGCAATCTAAATTAGCAGAGACTAAACATAATAATGTGAGCCCCAACTTAGATTATGATGTTGTTGAATATCTTAAAAAATTAAAGGCTAACATTTTTATTTATGAGTTGTTGAAGTTTCCATTTTTGTTACAAAAAATGTTGCAAAATATTTCAGAAAATGGGAAAAATGGTAATTCTAATGGTAACAAGGTTGTGC
>JASDQU010438749.1:22396-77634 GCA_032191745.1 Picea mariana | reverse complement strand
ATAACATTCTCATCAAGGGAATCATATAAATCAATTACTTGACATCAACCAATGACATCAATCAAACCAAACCATTTACATCAATGACATATGATCCAACGATATCCCAAGTAATCAAACCATTGGCATCAATGACAAACCATTGGCATCAATGACAACATGATCCAACATATTAAACCACCACCCATTTAACATTTGACTAATGTTAATGGGATTTTGATTTATAAAATCTTTGATTCAATTGTTTATTTGACATATTGATTTTGTGATCAAATCATGGATATGCATATGATTGTTTTCAACTGTTATGATTTTTGTGTGTACCATTATGCCGAGGTGTCATTCCAAGTACAACGTGGTATTATTTTTTTTCATGGCCTCGATCTACACAACTTTTCTCACACACATAGAAATTAACACTCCCGCCTACCATTTCGAGCTATCTTTGCATTACGTTGGGGAAGCTCGAGGGAATGGCTCTGTGCTTATTCTGTCAAACCCTATCGTCGAATTCCTTGTCGATTCCTTGCTGTTAGCCATGGCCCCTGTGGTGAGGATTGATCCCAACAGTGTCCGGACATTGTTATCATTTGATAATGCCATACAAGACTTATAGAGGAATGGATGGCGTGGGTTTGTTGAAAAGTTCGAGGGTTTTAATTTAACAGTTGCTCAAGAATTCACGTTAACATTCGATGGTTGCAGAGATAAAATAGGAGATGTCCAGATTGAGTTAAATGAATATTTTATTAGCCAAGCCACCAGTCTTCCAGCTGTGGGACAAAAGTGGTTCAAAAACTCAAAGGTTGAAGAGGTTCCCTGGTCATTGTTGTTCACCTCAAGGAGGATTACCAGTTGTGACCGAGGTATGCCTGTTGTAGCTCTAAAACCTAGATAGCACGATCTATTAGCTATTGTCAAATAGTTCATTACCTGTGAGGGGAGATTTGGTTTGGTTTTGTTATATCACTTGCGGTTGCTAATGAGTTTTATCGATTTTCCCCTAAACATGCCCTATTTTCTCCTTTGAAGTCTATACAAAATGGAAAAGCATTTTAAAAGGCAGAAATTTGATTCTAGCATGTTCCACCATTGTTTGATCAAGATTATTATTGTACATCAATTGAAATTAAATGATGATTGTTGGGATTCCTTCCTGTTAAGAAATGGTTTTGTTAGCAGTGAAATAAGACAGGTTGACAAGTCTCTCATCACAGAAACCCTCGTCGAGCCTATCATCCCTTCTCCTTTGCTCCTGCCCTATGATCCTATTTCTAATGTGGAACCCTCGACCTAACCTGACACTACCCAACCCGACACTTTACCAGATTCGTATCCCAAAGGTGTTGTTAAGTCTGTTAAAAAATCCGCAAAGAAAAAGTGTAAAGGCAATTTTGATATCAATTATAAGAGTAAAAACGCCGCTCGTTGGGTTTCACGATGTGCCCGAAATAAACCTAAGCCCTGTGCAAACAAAAACACAATTGTGTTAAGCGAGGATTCTGATTCAGAAATTGAAAGATTCCTAATTGAAGAATATCCATATTCATATAGACTTTGCTCTGGTAAACCCTATGATTATGTTACAAATCTTCCACCTTGTCTTAAAGACAATCCCGATTTCCCTTGAATCAAACTCAATAGTGAACCTACAGTTCAAATGGAAAATTCCCCACCTGTTAATACTATCACTGCTGATACATAGTCTATTCATCCGCAATGTAACGAATGTCGATCATGGATCGATAGATATTACAGAGACGTGCCTTTACTTTAGTCTCGGCTAAAATCCTTGGAAGAACAGGTGAATTTGCTAACGAAAGAGAATGGAAGACTTCAATCTATAGCTCAAACCAAAGATAAATGACAAAAAACCAGAGGGTCTGTTGTTTTTAAGAACGTGGAAGCAACGACTGCCATTGTAAATTCAAAGATTGCTTGATTAAGTCGAATCCCTTAATCTGAGGTATGATGTTTAAAAATAAGTTTAGGATGATTTTGTCTTTTTTTTTTAATTAGAATACATGATTTGTTTGCACAGATTACCCCTAGTCTATTTTGATTGATTCAATAAAATACGATTCTAGTTATAATTATAACTAGCTATAGAATCGTGAGATTATGTAGCTAGTTACTAAAATTCGAATTACTTACTGAAAATGCATCTGAAATCTTTTATTCTTATGTAATTTCAGGAACCTACGATTTCTAAAGGAGATTTGAACCATTGGTGGCATCTCTCAGCATGCTATTTTCTTCATGTTGTCTTAGAATAGGCTGTTAGTTTTGATATCAAGTAGAATCTGGGAGGTTGCATCCCCCACAATTTTTGGAACAAATTAGATGATATCCACAGGAAACGTTTTGATCCTGTAACCTATATAAATGTGTTGATTTGTAAACTAAAGATCATCACTGTCTGRGAGCAAAAAATATGGATTTATGATTGACATACTTGAATGGAAGTTGATATTGGTACAACTTTATCTTCGATATATCGTATTTTTATTCAAGTTTTGGTCATTTTGATTTGTAATTAAATTGTGACTACTTTAGATATCATGGTTTATTACAGATTGATGTGATGAAATTTATATGATGTCCRTGTTTTAGGTCCCTTATATTACACACAATAATTACTCTGTTCAAATTTGAGATTAGAAGATTAATCTTCTTTATTCATTGAACATTTATATACAAATTTTCATAGCCGGATTTATCTCAATGTGACCATTTGTGAATTCATAGAATTGTTGTCACTACTTCTCTTATATGTTCTGTCATTAGAATTCAATCACTGCTGCTTCGCGCTTACGAGAAGCATTTGGAAGATTTGTTGTGGTTTACCCCATCAAATAGCGAAATTGGATACTGTACATAGGATGAATAGGAGATGCGATTACAGGTCAGTTTGCTAGTTTTATTTTATTAGTTTAATTAATATAAAAAATTCTTGTAATTTGAATGCATTTTACTATTCATATCTGTTTTCAATTAGACAGTTAGCTATTCCGTTTCTTGTTTATAAACATTATAAAAAATCAAAAGGACTAAATGATAGTTTTGCTATCATAAATCAATCCATATTTGATTTTTGCAGGTTTAGATCAAAATTTGCATTCTATAAATATTACACATATATTAGAGATATAATCCTATAGATATATTGTAGAGCTATTTTATAAATATTAGTTAGTGAACTGTAAGTATATTGTAGATTTGTATATAGTTTTCAGCAAGTGTTTTTTATTAAGTTATCTTCTTTAGTTTTTTTTTTCACTTTCTTAGGACGTAGATCGGCTAACGGAGCCTCTAAAACCATCGGAGTGAATTAATCCAAACAGCTTGGGTTAAGTAGACAACCCTGGACCAGATTCACTCCTCTAGTTGACGAGCAGTCAATTTCGCCCGTCAACAAATGGCGCTAGAAGGAGGGCCTGAAAATTATTAATGGCATGAGGTGGTCGTAAGACTCCTCCACCACCTGCCCGCTCACCTATAGTGATTAGAAKTCATTCAAACGACAACATTRWCCCTCAAACAACAACCACATCAAACGATGATCTACTGATCACAGTTGAACCAATAACCCCAAATCCTACGGGTGGTGACATACAAGAGATTGTTCATCAATCTCTCATAAGAACACACATTGCCTTCGCCCGTTTAAGAMAACCAAACCAGCCTTTGGACAAACCATTATAATTCTATGATATCAGAGAACAACTTGGAGGCACGAACCTTACTTTAAACCCTACAGATCCAATCCTCACTCCTGCAGCAGGAGGATCTGGTATACCACCATCACCACCTTCTTCATCTCCTTCTTCTTCTAGAGAAGAGTCTTTTGACGAAGGAAGTTTCTCATCCCAGCCTTCAACACCACCCACACCTATGGCCAACTAGAATAATCCTGCCAGACCCTGGCTCGACCAAGATGCAGTGGCCATAGCTGGACCTCAGCATCCCTTACCCAAATAGCCAGAGAAATGGCTCCCTAAATTTGACCCAGACTCTAAACAGATCACCGAAGATCACATCAAAAAGTTTATGTTAGCCATTAGACTCCGTAGTGTCGTGCATGAAGACGTAGTCTGTAGATTATTTCCTTACACCTTTGAGGGCAATGCCTCTACCTGGTACTTTGCCCAATAGCCCCATACCATCGTGTCATGAGAGAAGTTTGAATCCTGTTTTCTTGAGAAGTTTGGAGATGACAAGTCTCTAGAAGTTCTAGTCATGGAGCTTTCTAGTCTAAGAATGAACCCCAAAGAGAAGATCAAAGACTTTAATCAAAGGTTCTTAACACTAAAGAACTGAATCCCTATAGATTCGATGCCTGCCAAGAATCTTATCATAGCATATTATACGAAAGCCTTACATCAAAGCATAGCCATTTGGGTAAAGAGATCTAAGAAAGCCACGTTGTTAGAAGCCTTAGAAGAGGCCAATCAGACTAAGAAAGACATCCTAAGCTTAAAAGACACTACTAGCAAAGAAATAGAGACTAGTTCATCTTCCAAAAAAAAAATCGAAATCCTCCCTAGACCTTCCCAAAACAAAGCCCAACCTAAAAGATCAGATTTATAAAACTTATAGAAAGTCATTCAAAAACTGTCCAATCAAGTTATAAATTTGAAAAGGAYGGCTGAAGAAGCTTCTTCAAGAAAAGGGCCTTACAAACCCCCGTTTAGGAAGCCTTTTCCCACCAACCAACCTAATTCAAATACTGAAGGCCTAAATCTAGAAAGCTTGCAATTCACTATTCAAACGATTCTAGAAGCACGGGATAACTTGATGCCTCCTCAGATCCCTGAGGAAGTAGCTGAACAAGAGACAGTAGAAGAAGATGAATCCTCTCTGAACATTTTTGGACATTTCTCGGATAGTATATTTCAAGCTAATTTTGAAACAATGCATCCTTACAATACTAGGAGTAAGACAACAAATCAGCCTTCTTCTAAAATCACTATGACTTTTCCCCCAAAACAGTCTAAATCAACTGAGACTAAATAGAATTATGCAAACCCAAGCATAGATTATGATTTGGTTGAAGATCTAAAGAAGCTAAGGGATAATATTTCTATTTATGAATTATTAAAATTCCCTTTTCTTCTACAGAAAATGCTACAAAATATTGTAGAGAACAACAAAAATGGCAATCCAAGCAGTAACAAATGTTTTCAGAACATCCCCAAAGTTCTTCAGAAGGCCTCCACCAAGACTACTTTTGATTCTCACGAGAAAAGAGACCTTCCTGTAAATAATGTAACAAATGTAGATAAATTAGTTTTAGAGGCCACAAGTAAAAAGCGACAATCTTCCACCATTAGTACTCGCAGAAATGTCCCTCCATTTTTGTTAACTTTTGAAATCTTCAATAGGAACATACACAACTGTATGGTAGATTAAGGAGCGTCATCTAATGTAATGCCATGGTCTGTGTGTTAAAAGATTAATGCTGAAGTTCAACCATCCACCTTGAAGATCATCCAGCTTGATCGAACTAGTGTTAAAGTTATAGGTGAATTGAGAAATGTGCTTATAAGATTGTCATCTAACCCTAAAGTTCATCAATTGATTGATATTATTGTTGTAGATATCACAGAAGTTTATGGTTTGTTTTTAAGCAGAGACTGGTCAGAACAACTACACAACTATTTTGCGACAGATTGGTCTCACTTGTGGTTGCCCGAGAATAGAAAGCCCGACAGAATAAAGGTAAATCGTGAACGTTACCTAAAGTTCATAGTGACAGATTTAAATGATCCCAATCAGCCATTTACAGCTTCTGCCAATTCACCCGAAATACAAGGGATGGATACCGTTTTCAGCAATTTCATGGCCAAAACTTCCGCTATCACTAACCCGAAACAACAGTCTGAAATTTTGACATATATGCAGCTAGTAGTTTTTGCCCAGTGGTCATATGCAGCTGACAACAATCAAATATGGTCTCTTTACTTTGATGGGTCAAAATCCAAGGAAGGAGTTGGTGCAGGCTGCATGATTATTGATCCAATAGGCAACAAAACCCTGATTACATGCAGGTTAGAGTTTGAATGTACAAACAACACAACAGAATATGAGGCTTTATTCCAAGGCATCAGGAAAGTATTAGATATGAACGTTCAAAATTTGACTGTCTTTGGTGATTCTGAAATTTTGGTTAGACAGGTAAAAAATTCTATCCATTGTTTATCTCCGCACCTTAAAAGCTACCAATCTGAGGTATGGAATTTGATGAATAAGTTTTCTGCATTTAACATAAATTTTATTCCTAGATTGAATAATTCAGAAGCCGGCTTGTTAGCTAATGTAGCTTCGAAACTTTTCCCTGCAGAAGGCTTATCTCCGAATGCATTCTCCGTCGAACTGTTGTTTAGACCATCCGTCCCCAACAACATCACGAATTGGAGAGTCTTCGATGACGATCAATAGATTATAAGTTTCTTGCATATGGAAGAAACTTTCCAGGGTGCAGTAATCGATGAAGGTACTCATGATGAAAATCTTCGTGACTTTACGGTAATACCAGACTTGAGATCTCCTGAATCATCATCAGACATGGTAAATTCTATCCCGAAATCTGTAGTTAGATTAGAAAAATTTTATGATCTTCAAGACAAGTTCAAAAAATCAGTGAACTGTAAAACGAATAGTTCCTCTTTAACGCATGAAAAAGTAAACTTGGGAACTAAAAACAACCCACAGTGCATTAATTTAGGGGTAGGATGTTCTGAAGAAGAAAAAGCAGAGTTTATTAAACTGTTTAAGGAATTCAAAGATGTTTTTTCTTGGACGTACGACGACCTAAAAACCTTTGATCCTAACATCATACAACATGTTATCCCTATGAAACCCCAAACCCAACCTTTTCAACAAAAGTTAAGGAAAATGCATCCAAAACTCGAACCAACTGTCAAGAAGGAATTAAATAAACTATTGAACGCTAAGATAATATTCCCAGTTAGGCACATGCAATGGGTCTCTAATCTTGTCCCTGTCTGGAAGAAGAGTGGTGAAATCTAACTATGTGTCGATTTCTGAAATCTTAATCGAGTGTCTGATAAAGACAACTACCCTTTCCCACCTATGGAACAGATCCTTCAACATGTATCTGCTTCTTAAATATTATCCTTATTGGATGGTTTTTCGAGGTATAACCAAGTCCTGATGTCCCCTCCAAACAAACTTAAAACCACCTTTCGCACTCCATGGGGCACCTACGCTTATAGGAAGATGCCCTTTGGACTCATAAATGCTGGTGCCGCTTTCCAGAGAGCAATGGACATCGCTTTCCAAGGCTTAATCAATCAATATGTCATAGTTTACCTAGATGACGTTAATGTCTTCTCAAAAAACAAAGAAGATCATCTAGCTCATTTAAGATCTGTTCTACAGCGATGCCATAAGTACGACATTTCTTTGAATCCTAAAAAATCTCTCTTCGCAGTAGAACAAGGTAAACTCTTAGGATTTATTGTATCAAGTGAAGGGATGATTATCAACCTTTAAAGAACTCAAATCATTTCGAAACTTCCCCCTCCCTCGTCAAAAAATTCTATGCAATCTTTCTTAGGTCAGATAAACTTTGTCAGGAGATTCGTCCCTAGCTTTTCAGAAATGGTGAGACCATTACAAAACATAATAGAAAAGGACGTACAATACCATTGGGGACCTTTAGAAAACCAGGCTTTTAATTCAATAAAAAAGGCCATAATAGACACTCCTTCTCTAATGACCCCCAACTTTTCGCAAGACTTCACTCTCTACACATTCACTTCTAACTGCTCTTACGCCACTGTCCTAACTTAAAAGAACACTAAAAACAATGAAATCCCAATTTCCTTTATGAGCTCAGCCTTCAAAGGGGCAGAACTTAATTACCCAATAGTAGATCAGTAAGCCTATGCTTTTTTTAAAGTAGTAAAACACTTTCGATCTTATCTTTTGAAATCTAGGACGAAAATCATTGTCCCTTACCCGGTTGTCAGAAATCTATTAGTACAGAAAGAACTAGGAAAAAAAAGGGCAAACCGGGTCACATCCTTGCAAGAGTATGACATAGAAATCACCGCAGCACAAATAGTGAGAGGTCAAGGGTTATAAAAGTTAGTCACTGACTCAGCTGCGGGACAGCAAGAGGAAAATGATATGTCAAATCCAGGACAACACTACCAAAATTTAATCTGCTGTGCACAAAACCCTGTTAGTCCCTGGTATGATGATATAAAAATTTTTCTTGAACATGGGTCAGCTCCTCAACACCTGGATCCCACAAAAAGAAGAGCGCTAAGATTAAAATCTACTTCCTTTCAGCTGATTAATGGTATTCTATTTCATCAAAATTTTGATGGAGTACTAATGCGTTGTCTTGGGAAAGATGAAGCAAAAAAGGTCTTAATGGAATTGCACATAGGAGAAGCTGGTGGGAATTTTGGTGGAGATACCACTGCCCATAAATATTAAGAGCAGGTTACTAATGGCCCACACTTTTTAAAGATGCTCATGTTTTGTGTCGCAAGTGTGTAAGTTGTTAGAAAGCATCCGGACGGATACAGAAACCAACCTTCCCTTTGCAACCTGTTTCAGTAGACTCCCCTTTTCAATAGTGGGCTCTAGATATTATAGGTCCAATTAATCCGCCATCTTCATAGCAGCATAAGTTTATCATAACAACCATGGATTACTTGACCAGGTGGTCCGAGGCTGCCCCATTAAATGCTGTAAATACCAGTTAGGTAATAGTTTTTTTGAATTCAAATATTATTACTCGTTTTGGTATCCCTGACTGCCTGGTATTTGATAACGCTTCCTATTTTTTGTCTCTTAAGATGAGTGATTTCTCTCTAGAAAAGGGAATTAAACTAATATATTCTGCTAGCTATTACCCTCAAGGAAATGGATTTGCAGAATCAACTAATAAAAATCTGATCAAAATTATCAAGAGAATGGTCTCTGAGAACCATAAAAATTGGCATAATGCACTGTTAAACGTGATCTGGGATGATAGAATGACTCCAGAAACTGTTGTAGGTAACTCACCTTTCTTTCTCATTTACAGTAGAGAGGCAATTCTGCCTCCACATATCCTCCTTCCCTCTCTGCAGCTATCACAGAAAATACAAGAAGAGGACTGTCCCCCTTTGGAGAATCGAATTAACGCTTTGTTAAAATTAGAAGAAGTGAGGGCTCAAGCGGAACATAAATTGGATCAACATCAACTCATTGTTAAAATCTGGTTTGATTCCAATTCTGTCTCTGACAGAAATTTTGAGGTAGGTGACCTTGTCCTAAAATGGGACAAACCACATGAGGGAAAAGGAGAGCATACAAAGTTTCAGAACTTGTGGCTAGGACCATTCTTGATTGCTGAGAAATTGGGTGCCAGCTCCTTCCAATTACAAAATTTAGAGGGACATCCAGACACCTATCCATTGAATGGCCAGGCTCTAAAAAGGTATTTCACCTGATGACACTCCCATGTACACTATGTAAATATTTTTGTTTTGCTTGCCTTTTGTTTATCTTTGTCGTTTTTCTTTGATTCTTCCCTTATGCTTATTAGTTTTTATCTTCAGACACACATACCTGCACCATGAACTATTTCAGACAAAGAGAACAGAAAAATTTCCCCTCTGAAATAACTACTGAAGATTGTTAAAACATCAATTATGATATTTTTCTGAAGTTCACAGCCATGTTAAAGAAAGCTTGTTGTTTGAAAAGCGTCTCTTGATTTCAATCTGTAACTGAAGCTATTCACGATCATCTATAAAAATTCCTTCTTACGCTGTCCCTGTTCCTTAAGAGAACAACTCAAAGATGTCTCCCCGCCTTCGAAGGTCGGTTTATTAACAAACTATCTCTAGATCTTAATGAAGGAGGGTTAAAAAATTCCCTCAAGGTCTGTAATTTATTAAAATATCTCCAAAAATCAATATTTTCAGCGTCACCCCGCTCTATTAAATATCTTTAAAACTAAATAAATCTTCATAGAGCTGTGGGGAGTGCTTGTAAACTCGCTGGGATACTGAACAGGTCTGCTGGCAGCGGGTAAATGCATGCATGGCACCAAGATAACTTTACCGGGGTACTGAATAGGCCCGCTGGAAGCGAAGCAATGTCAGGTATATGAAAATTCTCAGATATGGAATATTTTGACCTTAAATTTCCTTCATTCTGATCTGGAACTTCTTGGAAGGATACATATATTGGAGTGGGTTAAATGACATCCCTGTCAAGGCTATGGACGCCTGCTGGCAACAACGGCTTTTTCAACAGTATTGAAGATTTTAACTTTAACATTGTGACTCTCTTTTGTCAAGATTGTCATCCGTTTTAGTCTTTTAAAATAACAAGCAATCTGAAACTGGAATTTTTTATGATTGATAATGATGTTCAAACAGTTTCTTAGTTGTTTTCGAGTTGAAGTTTTTCTGATTCTCCTAATCTGGACTTGTTCGTTTGGTATAGATAAGATAACTACTTCTACCAGTGTGTCACCATTCTTGGCTGCAATAATATAATCTCTACTTTTACAAGCTGCCTACACAAGGTTTTTTAAATTCTCGTCACTCGTCACAACCTTTTTCATTAAACGACACTTGTTACTCGTCACTTTCTGCGTACCTGCTTTTCAATTCCGTTTTCATGACTGCAAGCATGAAAACTCACAGCTGGAATTCATGTTTGATTTCATTAAAGGATTAATGTTCATATGGTTTATTGTCGATTTGTCGTATTTTGTTATGAACATGGTTGTTTTCATGGTTATAGCCCCTTGGTCTCGAACACACCTTGGTTACATGTGTATTAAACCACCACCCATTTAGCATTAGACTAATGTTAATGGGATTTTGATTTATAAAATCTTTGATTCAATTGTTTAATTGACATATTGATTTTGTGATCAAATCATGGATATGCATATGATTTTTTTCAACTGTTATGATTTTTGTGTGTACCATTATGCCGAGGTGTCATTCCAAGTACAACATGGTATTATGTTTTTGCATGGCCTCGATCTACAATAATTTTGTCACATGCATAGCAATTAACACTCCCGCCTACCATTTCGAGTTGTCTTTGCATTGTGTTGGGGAAGCTCGGGGCAATGGCTCTATGCTTATTCTATCAAACCCTATCGCCGAATGCCTTGTCGATTCCTTGTTGTTAGCCATGGCCCCTATGGTAAGGATTGAGCCCAACGGTGTCCAGACGTTGTTATCATTTGATAATGCCAAAGAAGACTTAGAGAGGAATGGTCGGCATGTGTTTGTTGAAAATTTTGAGGGTTTTAATTTAACAGTTGCTCAAGAATTCACGTTAACATTTGATGGTTGCAGAGCTAAAATAGGAGATGTCCAGCTTGAGTTAAACAAAGATTTTATTAGCCAAGCCATTGGTTTGCTAGCTGTGGGACAAAAGTGGTTCAAAAACTCAAAGGTTGAAGAGGTTCCCCGGTCATTGTTGTTCACCTCAAGGAGGATTACCAGCTGCGACCGAGGTATGCCTGTTACAGCTCTAAAACCTAGATGGCATGATCTATTATCTATTCTCAAACAGTTCATTACCTGTGAGGGGAGATTTGGTTTGGTTTTCTTATATCACTTGCGGTTGCTCATGATTTTTATCGATTTTCCCCTAAACATGCCCTACTTTCTCCTTCGAAGTCTATAGAAAATGGAAAAACATTTTAAAAGGAAGAAATCTGATTCTAGCCTGTTCCACCATTATTTGATGAAGATTATTATTGTACATTAGTTGAAATTAAACGATGATTGTTGGGATGCCTTCCTGTTAAGCAATGGTTTTGTTAGCAGTGAAATAGGACAAGTTGACAAGTTTGTCATCACAGAAACCCTTGTCGAGCCTACCATCTCTCCTCCTTCGCTCTTGCCCTATGACACTACCCAACTTGACACTCTACCAAATTCATATCCCAAAGGTGGTGTTAAGTCTGTTAAAAAATCCGCAAAGAAAAAGTGTAAAGGCAATGTTGATATCAATTATAAGAGTAAAAGAGCCACTCGTTGGGTTTCACGATGTTCCTGAAATAAACCTAAGCCCTCTGCAGACCAAAACGCAATTGTGTTAAGTGAGGATTCCGATTCGGAAATTGAAAGATTCTTAACTGAAGAATATCCATATTCGTATGGACTTTGCTCTGATAAACCCTATGATTATGTTACAAATCTTCCATCGTGTCTTAAAGACAATCCCGATTTCCCTGGAATCAAACTCAATAGTGAACCTATAGGTCAAATGGAAAATTACCCACCTGTTAATACTATCACTAATGATACACAGTCTATTCAACCGCAATGTAACAAATGTCGATCATGGATCGATAGATATTACAGAGACATGCCTTTACTTCAGTCTCGGCTAAAATCCTTGGAAGACCAGGTGAATTTGCTAACGAAAGAGAATGGCAGACTTCAATCTATAGCTCAAACCAAAGATAAATGACAAAAAACCACAGGGTCTGTTGTTTTTAAGAACGTGGAAGCAGCGACTGGCATTGTAAATTCAAAGATTGCTTGATTAAGTCGAATCCCTTAATCTGAGGTATGATGTTTAAAAATAAGTTTAGGATGATTTTGTCTTTTTTTTTTAATTAGAATACATGATTTGTTTGCATAGATTACCCCTAGTATGTTTTGATTGATTCAATAAAATATGATTCTAGTTATAATTATAACTAGCTACATAATCGTGAGATTCTGTAGCTAGTTACTAAAATTCGAATTACATACTGAAAATGCATCTGAAATCTTTTATTCTTATGTATTTTTAGGAACCTATGATTTCTAAAGGAGATTTGAACCACTGGTGGCATCTCTCAGCTTGCTATTTTCTTTATGTTGTCTTAGAATAGGTTGTTAGTTTTGATATCAAGTAGAATCTGGGAGGTTGCATCCCCCACAATTTTTGGAACAAATTAGATGATATCCACAGGAAACGTTTTGATCCTGTAACCTATATAAATGTGTTGTTTTGTAAACTAAAGACCATCGCTGCCTGGGAGAAAAAACTATGGATTTATGATTGACAGACTTGAATGGAAGTTGATATTGGTACAACTTTAGCTTCGATATATTGTATTTTTATTCAAGTTTTGGTCATTTTGATTTGTAATTAAATTGTGACTACTTTATATATCATGGTTTATTACAGATTGATGTGATGAAATTTATATGATGTCCATGTTTTATGTCTCTTATATTACACACAGTAATTACTCTGTTCAAATTTGAGATTAGAAGATTAATCTTCTTTATTCATTGAACATTTATATACAAATTTTCACAGCCGGATTTATCTCAATGTGACCATTTGTGAAATCATAGAATTGTTGTCACTACTTCTCTTATATGTTCTGTCATTAGCATTCAATCATTGTTGCTTCACGTTTACGAGAAGCATTTGGAAGATCTATTGCGGTTTGCCCCATCAAACAATGAAATTGGATACTGTACACAGAACAAATAGGAGATGGGATTACAGGTCAGTTTGCTAGTTTTATTTTATTAGTTTAATTAATATAAAAAATTCCTGTAATCTGAACACATTTTACTGTTCATCTCTGTTTTCACTTAGACAGTTAGCTATTCCGTTTCTTGTTAATAAACATTATAAAAAATCAAAAAGACTGAATGATAGTTTTGTTGTCATAAATCAATCCATATTTCATTTTCACAGGTTTAGATCAAAATTTGCATTCTGTAAATATTACACATATATTAGAGATATAATCCTATAGATATATTGTAGAGTTATTTTATAAATATTAGTTAGTGAACTGTAAGTATATTGTAGATTTGTATATAGTTTTCAGTGAGTGTTTTTTATTAAGTTATCTTCTTTAGTTTTGTTTTTCACTTTCTTAGGACATAGATTGGCTAACAGAGACGCTAAACCTGTAAGAGTGGATTAATCCAAATGGCTTGGGTTAAGTAGACAACCCTGGACCGGATTCACTCCTCTAGTTGATGAGCGGTCAATTTTGCTCGTCAACATGTAGTTGACTTAAAACTTAAAATAGAAGAGGCTAGAGTGACTGAAGAAGATCTAACTAAAATGCTTGCAGAAAAGGATAAGGAAAATGAAGGTTTAAAAATTGTAGTCTCTTTAAGAAAGAATGTACAAGAAAATAACATGAATCGAAGTTCTCAAGTGTTAGATCAAATTATTAGTAGTCAAACATCAACATATGATAAGACTGGAATTGGCTATAAATCTGCAGTAACTAATCAATGTTCTAGTTCAAGTGTTGAGAAAGCAGGTACAGAGGATAATCATGAGAAAATTACTAGCAAGAAGATGGAATCAGAAAGGCAAGAAGAAAATAAGGGTTCAACAGTGCATAGAAGAAGTTATGGCAAACATCAAAACAGGTTTGAAGGCCACTATTTATTTTTTTATAAGTATGGACATAAGACTTCATTTTGTAATAGTTTTTCAAGAAAGATAAATGCACATAACAGTCATGAAAGGTCTAATTTTGAATATAGAAGAGGACATGGTAAAACTAGTCAAAACAATATGAACTACTCTTACAATAGATTTGAGACCTTAAAATATGAGACTGAATGTTACAAGTGTAACAAATTTGGGCATGTGTCAAGAAATCATCCTATGAGTTTTCATAAATTTAATGAACCCACTTACACAGATCTGAAAACCAAATTTTGGAAAAAGAAAAGTGAAAATTTGAACATTGAAAAATGCACTATAGCTTTACAAACATAACATAAAGTAAAATGGGTTGTGGATAGTGGATGTTCAAAGCATATGACAGGTAGAAAACAACTCTTTGTTGAACTAGATGAAGGAAAAGAAGGTACAGTTACCTTTGGAAATGATCAATCAACTAGGCTAGTTGGAAAAGGAACTGTATGTCTAAACAACAAGAAAATCATGGCTGAAAATGTCTTATTGGTTGAGGAAATGGAGCATAACTTATTGAGTGTAAGTAAAACCTATGATAAAGTTGTCTTTATGATTTTTTGTTCAAAAGGATGTCAAATCAAGGATATAAAATCAAATAAACTAGTTGGAACAGCCACAAGAACTTCAAGCAACATTTACATACTAGATGAAGAAAAAGAAAAATGTTATCTTGGGAGTGAAGATGAAAGTTGGTTGTGGCACAAAACACTTGGACACATTAACTTTGAAAATCTGATTCAGTTGAATGAAAAGGAAGCAATAAGAGATTTACTTGTCATAAAGGATCTTTTAAGTTCTTTCTGCAAGCAATGTCAACATGGTAAGCAAACTAGAATTAAATTCAAAACCAAAGATCATTCAACAATTAAACCATTGGAAATAGTACATGTTGATGTCTGTGGGCCTATGAGAACAATAGGGTTAAAAGGAGAAAGATATTTTCTACTATTTGTAGATGACTTTACTAGAATGACATGGATGTTTTTATTGAAAAAGAAATCTGAAACTTTTATCTATTTTCAAACCTTCAAGGAGTCAACTGAAAATGAATGTGACATGAAAATTAAATGTTTAAGATCAGATAATGGAGGGGAATTTGTGTCTAAAGAATTCAACAGATACTGTGATGAAAATGGGATAAGAAGACATTTTTTTGTTACTGAAACACCTCAACAAAATGGAGTGGTTGAAAGAAAAACTAGAATTGTTATGGAGATGGCTAGAACTATGCTCAATGAATCTAAACTAAGTAATATACTATGGCCTCAAGCTGTTCATACTTTTGTTCACATTTTAAATAGAATCTTGTTGAGAAACAATCATTTTAAGACACCCTATCAGTTATGGAAAGGCAGACCAGCTAGTGTTAAACATTTCATAATTTTTGGCAGTAAATGTTATATCAAAAGAGTTGAAAAGCATTTGGGTAAGTTGGAATCTAGAACAAATGAAGGTATTTTAGTTGGGTATTCCTGTTCAAGGAAATCTTATAAATGTTACAACTTCATATTGAACAAAATAGTTGAATCCATAGATGTGAAATTTGATGAGTCCTCATTTTTGAAGTCTAAATCTAAACAAAAGAATCATCACATATATGAGATAGATGACAAGCATAAAATGAATGATGAGGTAAGTGAAACAGAAGAAACTATGGCTGCTGACAGTGAACAATTAATACCTACTTTGACACAGGGTACAACTCCATCCAAAAACATGACTTCATCAAAGACTCCAAGCAAGAGAATATAGAAAAATCACCCTAAAGAATAGATAATTGGTGACATAAATGCAGGTGTTGAAACAAGAAGCAACATGAAAGAATCCACCTCAAATCATGAACAAGTATCTTTACTTTCTCTGATTGAACCCAAAAATATTGAAGAAGCAATTAAAGGTGAGTATTGGATGAAAGAAATGAATGAAGAACTTAGTCAAATAGAAAAGAATAAGACATGGGAATTGGTTCCTAGACCTTTGAATAAGAATGTCATAGGGGCTAAATGGGTTTTCAGAAATAAGATGGATGAAGCAGGTAAAATAACTAGAAAAAAGGCTAGATTGGTTTGTAAAGGGTATGCACAAGTAGAAGGAATAGATTTTGGAGAAACTTTTTCTCCTGTTGCAAGAATGGAATCCATTAGACTGATTCTAGCTTATGCCAGTTCTAAACACAATAAAGTTTACCAAATGGATGTAAAGTCTGCATTTTTGAATGGTGATTTAGAGGAAGAAGTATATATGGAACAACCAGATGGTTTTTAGGTACAAGAAGCATAACAATATGTTTACAGGTTGAAAAAGGCATTGTATGGCCTAAAGAAAGCACCAAGGGCTTGGTATTCCAGACTTGACAATTACTTGAGGCAACACGGATTCAAGAAAGGTAACACTAATGGTAATCTATATATTAAAGAAGAAAATGATAGCCTGATCATTGTTGAGATATATGTATATGATATCATTTTTTGTAGTGATGATAATAGGCTCAGTAAACAATTTACTGAAAGCATGCATAAAGAGTTTGAGATGTCCACGCTAGGAGAAATGAAGTTTTTCTTAGGCTTGCAAATTACTCAATCTGATAAAGGTATTTCCATTTCTCAAACCAAGTATATCAATGAAATGCTTAAGAAATTTCAGATGGAAGAGTCTAAACCAGTTGACACTCCCATGGTTACTGGTTGTAAATTAAGTAAGTTTGATGATACTAAGGATGTTGATCAGACAGTATACAGATCTATGATTGGTAGTCTTCTTTATGCTACAACTACAAGACCTGATATTATGCATGCAGTTTGTCAAGTTGGCAGGTTTCAGGCTTCACCAAAAACTTCTCATCTACTTGCAGTCAAAAGAATTTTCAGATATCTTAAGAGGACAACAGAGTATGGTTTATGGTATCCTACAGGTAATCAGCTTGATTTATATGCTTTCACTGATGCTGATTGGGCAGGTTGTGTTGCTGACAGGAAGAGTACTAGTGGAGCAACATTTTTTCTTGGAGGATGTCTTGTAAGTTGGCCAAGTAAAAAACAATCAGCAGTGTCTCTGTCTATTGTTGAAGCAAAATACATTGTAGCTGCAACTTGTTGGACTCAGGTTCTATGGATGAAACAGATGTTGGAAGATATACATATTCATTATAATGAACATATACCTATCTTCTGTGATAATACTAGTGCAATTAGTATTTCTAAAAATCTTGTTATGCATTCCAAAACAAAGAACATTCCCATTAAATTTCATTTTCTAAGAGAGTAGGTTATGTATAAAGTTATTAAAGTGGAATATGTTGGCACAAAGGATCATATAATAGATGTATTTACTAAACCTTTATCTAAAATGCAATTTGAAAGTCTCGGGGATCATTTGGGGGTTTACCCTCTATAATTTCATTTCATTTTCAAAGATTGCATGGGCTTCATTATAGAATCAGACTGCATAGGTTTATTGACTATTATTGATAGGGGGAGTTGTTGCTGAAATGATACATCTTTGCAAGTGGTTTTTATTTTCTCAGGGGGAAGTATGGTTGATTTCTTTGCCATAGATGTCAAAAGAGGGAGAAGATATTTAAAGTTTTCCATCAATGCCAAAGGGGGATTTTGTTGGTTAGTTTGCACAGGTCGTTGCACAAGTTTTGTCACTAATGTCAAACTTGAAGTTGCACGGTGGTTCGCTGAGAGTTCCTTTGGAATTCAGGAATCAAAGAAAGGAGGAGCTCCAACCTTCAACATCGTGATACGCAAAATAATGAAACGTAAAGTCCCGATGGGATCAAGACCGTCTAATCAAAAAAGGATGTGGGATGTCGATAAGAGCGCAAAGTCCTGATGAGATCAGGACCGTCTGATCACGAAAGGTCATGGGACCATCGATCGGAGAAAAGTGGCTATCAAGAAATCAGAAGTCAAAGGAAGGAAATTTGATAGCATTCCAACTCACAAAATGCCAAAATGCAAAAATCCGAAATGTCATCAAAACACTTCATCATAGAAATGTCGAAATGCGAAATGCTGAAACGTCGAAATGCGAAACGCCGAAAATTTTGGGGTTCGTGACTTGGAGTATTGAAACACTTCATCACAAGAAATGCTGAAATGCTAAAATGCAAAACGCCGAAATATATTTTTGGTGTAGGTAGTGGTTACCACTGATGGTCATGTGAGACGGAGGAGATAGCACGAAGCTAAGCTCTATTTCAGGGTTTCATAACTTGAAGTGTCAAGACTCTTCAACACAGGATTGTCGAATTTCCGAAATGCAAAATGCGAAATGCATTTTGATTAACCTATGGTCATGGCCAATGGACATATGGGTTAGCACAAGTGGTTTTCCAAATCACTCAAGGGTTATTCTGTGCTGAAAAATTAAAACAAATGTATGTTCAGCGAACGGTGCTAGTTAAATGTTTAAACTGATCATATGGATATTGTTCATCTTGATGCCTTGGCCAATAAGAATTACTGTAAGGAAGTTATTCAGTTATTGTAACTAATTATTTGAAGCTTGAGGGTTCGATTGTACACGTTGATGATACAGGAAGATATATAAAGTGAATGTTGCAAGAAAAGAATAAAGAGAGGATTATGGGAGATATATGGCTCTGTAAAATTTGAGGAAAAGAAAAGACAGAGGAGGGAAGACACATACATAGATTGATAAATCTAAGTGGTGTCATCAAGAATGAATTGTGCAGAGAGGATTTGAATGCTTAATATTTGATAGAGAAGATAAAGAGTTGGTTTGTAGGTTCTTAGTGATAGAGAATGATTCCAGGGTGGTAGGGAGGAGCAAGGGGAGACTATAAAAGTCTCATGTACAAGTTGGTGCTTGTACACCTGGGAGTTGTAGCTTCCATTCAGTAGGTGCTGAAGAAACAAAGGTAGCAGTCTCATCTGGGTTGTAGCTCAGATAAAATAAGAATGTAAAGAGGAGTTGGAGCTTTCCTTTCATTCATAAGAAGAAGAGTTTTTTCCCTTTTGGGTTTCCTCATGAAAAATCATTCTGTCACTGTTTCATTTATGTGATTGTATATTTATTGGTTAAATGTATTACTGCAAGTTGAATGTTAAAGGCATGATTTATTGATTAATAAGTAATATTCTTATAAAATGAAAGAAATTTTATACCACTGATTCACCCCCCTCACCCCCCCCTCTTAGTTTACTTATCCTATTCAATAGAGTTGGATGAAAAAGGTTCCATATGGTTTCATCCACAAGAAGTATTGGCCCAATGCATGTGTTGTCTCCTTCAGCACATCATGAAGGAAGTGTTAGTCCAATGGAAAGATACAACTTCAAAAGATGCCACCTGGGAGCCGACCACCATTCCACAACAATTTCCTCATCTTAAGCCTTGAGGACAAGGTTGTTCCTCAATGGGGAGGGCATGTTAGGGAGCTAAACTTCCTAACCGATCATGTAGGTAGAATAAAATAATTCCATGTAAGAAAATCCAATATTAATAAGGCATAGAAATAAGGAAGAATAATTAAATGTAAGAAGACCTAATAGAAGCTTCCACTTATAGAAGGATCTTCCTCTAGTTTGTTCTTTTGGATAGATAGATTTATTATAAATAGGAATAGTCCTAAGAACCAAATAACAACATAGCATAGAAAAACCTCAGAATAAGTATTGTACGCCTTAAAAAAGAGAGAAATTCATATAATAATCCTCTTCGAGGAGGAAACCTCCTTATACACCACATAAATGTCCAAATACAAGATGATTCCAAATGAAAATAGCTCCTTGGTATATATAGGAGACTAGGAAGTACAATTACAACTAATGGACCCAAGACGACATAAATAAAATGACATTACTAATGTAATATGCCCCAATTAAGGGGTAATGTACCACTATTTAGGGCTTAGCATGCCCCTCCCCTTGAGACAAGTGTTTTCTGCAATGTTTGAGTAACTCTGAATGCTTCTGTATAAAAGACTCGTCTTCCTAGGTGGAATCTCCAGCTAGTAGTTTCCCCCATTTAATGAGATACTCTGAAATGGATCTATTCCTCAACTGGAGAATTCTTGTGTCAGTGATGGCTTCAGGCTCTAATATGATTTTTCCTTCCTCGCCAAGTTCTGGCAATATAGTTTGAACTGGGATCTTGTCACCTATAACCTTCTTTAAGCATGAAACATGGAAAACTGGGTGTACTCATGAATATGCAGGAAACTCCAATGTGTATTCCATAGTACCAATATTTTGTAACACCTTATAAAGGCCATAGTAATTTGGTGATAATTTATTATTCTTCTTGGCTTGCTTGAGGGAGATCTGTTTATATGGTTGTAGTCTTAAAAACACCCAATCCCCTACTTCAAATTTTTTTTCACTATGATGTTGATCTTCTTGTTGTTTCATGCGATTTTGTGCCATGATCAGGTTGTCCTTTTAGATTTGGAGAACGTGTTGTTGATGCTCGATGTGATATTCCACTACTTGAACCTTAGATTTTTCTCTTAGAGTAGAAGTGATGGAAGGATTTTGGTATCCATAGAGTGCCATAAATGGTGTCATTTTTCTTGCAATATGAAAGGAAGTGTTATACCACCATTCTTCCAAGGTTAACCATTTGAACCATTGTGTCTGTTTATCAGAGACAAATAAACGAAGGTGGACTTCCAAAAATTTGTTCACTATCTCGATTTGTACATCAGATTGAGGATGATAGGATGATCTATGAGCCATTTGTACCCAAACAAGAAAATAATTTTGTCCAAAAATGTCCAGTGAAGATGGGATCTCTGTCACTTACAATAATCTTTGGGCTTCCATGTAGCTTTTGAACTATTTCTATGAATGTGGTGGACATTGTACTAGCTTTGAAGGGATGAGAGAGTGCACAAAAGTGTGCCTACTTGGTCAGTATATCAACAATCACCATGATGAAACTCTTTCCTTCAAAATTAGGTAACCCTATGATGAAATCCATGGAAACCTCCTCCCAGGGCTGACTTGGGATGGCTAATGGTTGTAAAAGACTTGGGGTCTTAATTGTTTCCACCTTAGTTTTTTGGAAAACAAAAAACTCTACCACAAACCTTTGAACATCAGTTTTAAGTCCTTCCCCAAAACATTCCTTCTTCACCCTATGGTAGGTTTTCAAAAATACTGAGTGCCCTCCTACCAGAGAGGTGTGTAATTCCAATAGTACCTTTTGTTTGAGTTGGGAGTTATTACATAAATATAAGTTATATGTGTGCCATAGTGAATCATTTTTCCATGTAAATGTATTTGATGCACTGGAATCCTACTACAACCTTTGAATGAGAGTCCAAACGTTTTCATCATTCTTCCATTCATCCCTTGCTTCTATTATCCAATCAGGTTGGATGATAGAGATAACATAGAGAAAGGCTTCAACATATTCATCCTTTCTTGAGAGTGCATCTCCCACAACATTTTTCTTCCCTGTTTGTTTTAGGGACTATTTCAAATTCATAACCCAATATCTTGGTCACCCATTTTTGTTGATCTTTTGAAGATAGTCTTTGTTCCAAGAAGTAGTTAAGACTATCATGATTTGTTTTGACCTTGAAGTGCCTACCTATTAGGTAAGGGCGCCATTCCTTCAATTCATGTAGTATTTCCATCACTTCCTTATCATAAATGGGTTTGTGTAAGTCCTTTCCCTTGATTGGCTGACTTTCATAAGCCAGGGGCCTTCTTTATTGCATTAGGACAACACCAATTCCGTTTCCCAAGGCATAACATTCCACAATAAAGGTTTCTGTGAAGTTTGGAGTGGTCAATACAAGAGTTTTGCACATCACCTCTTTAAGTTGTTCAAAATTTATATTTTCCGCTGGAGTCCATGAAAATGCATCCTTATTATTTATTGTCATTAAAGGTGTTGCTATTATTCCATAGTGTCGAACAAACTTGCGGTAGTAACCTGTGAAACCCAAAAATCCTCTAAGATTATTCAATGTTTTTGGAATTGTCCAGTCCATCATGGCCTTAATCTTGTTAGGGTCTACCTTGACACCTCCATGAAATACAATATGACCCAAATACTCTACCTCCTTCACCCCAAAGAAAAATTTGGATGGTTTGGCATATATTTGTTTCTCCTTTAGTATTTGTGGCACCTTGTCAGCATGTCGCACATGATCCTCCCAAGAAATGCTATAGATTAGTGTTGGGTATGTGTTATATTATTTACATGTGTGTGTGTGGGCACATCAGATTCGACAACTGCATCTTGTAAATGTGTTGAACCTACCGATAATAGATCTAACTAAACAATAATACACGCATTTGCAGAGAGAATTGGAAAAATAAGAAGAAGGAGAGAAAGAATGGAAAGAATTCTCATTAACCGTTGTGAATAATGAATAATTTACAATGGTTAATGATAATTCTTTCTATTCTTTCTCTCCTTCTTCTTCTTTTTCCAATTCTCTCTACAAATGTGTGTATCATTGTTTAGATATATCTATTATATGTAGTTTCAACACATTAACATGGTATCAGAGCCGATGGACTGCTAAGCAAAAGCTACACCAAGATTTTTTGCAGGTACAAAAGATTGAAGACAACGGAAATATGGAATTCCAAAAAGAATTCATTCTTACACCTTACAAATATTTTTCATGGAAGGAGACAATATCCATACATACTCTATATAGAGGGTTGTATAGGTTAACCATGAATACAGATACATAGCTGACATCAGCCATAGAAAACTCCAAGTACTTAAATCGCATGGATGAGGCACTCAGAACAATTTGCAGTCTTATTTCTCCCGATCTCCTTTTTCATATATCTTCCTGTAAGACTCCCAATGAAGCCTGGACCATCTTGGAAGGGCTCTTTGGAAAGAAGGATGAGATGAGGAGACACATGCTGGAGGTGGAGCTGCTCACATTGGATCCAAAAAGCTTCGAGAATATCCAAGATTTCTTTACAAAATTCAAGGATTTACTATCGCAACGCAAAGCTTGTGGGGTTGATAAATTGAAGGAGGAGAAACAAATGGTTCTCACCATTCTCTCCAAGCTTGGTCCTAAATTATTTGTATTCGTATCTACATTCCATACTGTCAGATTCACCTTTGGAGCCACCTGGAAGATGCCTTCTCTTGAGGACTTTATCGAATTCCTGACACAAGAGAAAACCAAGCTCATCAACATGGGTGCAATCAATGGCCCAAGGGTGCATGCACTCACTGTGCATGATGGAAGCCACAAATATCATAAATCTAAAGATAAAGATAAGTGGAAATCTCATGCACATACAAAGAAGGAAGGGTACAGAAAACCCTTCACCGATGCCTCCAGATTCAAAGGAGAAAAGGGAAGAAAATGAGAGAAATGCACATACTGTCATAAAGGATTCCATTTGGAATCTACCTCCATGCAAAAACAAATAGATCTAATGTCTCAAATAATTCAGCAAAACAACCTTGTATATCACATCCCCGAGGGTATAAAGAAGAAGAAGCTAGAAGATCTGAATTACAAGAAAGGAAATTCTAGCCATGCCTTGATTACCATCAACTCCTCTCCCGATGCTTGGATCGTAGATTCAGGAGCATCACATCACATGACTACCTCAGAAGCAACATATTCTTCTTTGGATGCATTCAAAGGTCCTCCTATTCTGATGGGGGACAACTCTTCTGTCGAAGTCATCGACAAAGGAAGGATTGAACTCACTAATGGAAGCTTTGAGAACGTGTTGCATGTTCATAAACTTTCTATCAACCTTCTCTCCATGTATCAGATGACGAATTACGACTCTAGAAAGAAAGCCATCTTCACACAAAATTTCATGGACATATATGACATGAAAACCGACTCTAGGGTTGCAACTGGTGAGGTAAATCATCAGTCTAGACTGTATACATTTTCTGAATTCATTGAACCTGATTCTGCTTTACTGCTTACTCATGCTGATGAAAGTAGTAGGATATGGCACAAAAGGTTTAGACATTTGAATTTTAGATACATGCAACAACTTAGAAATCACAAATTAGTTGATGGTCTATGAAACATCCATTTCTCCAAGAGAGTATGTGAGGGATGTGTTCTCAGGAAACACTCTCAAGAGAAATTCGACATAGGAAAGTCTCAACGATCTTCCACACCTTTAGATATGATCCATAGTGAACTCATGGGTCCTTTTCCACATCCATTGATCAATAAAGTGAGGGTTTTTCTCATTTTTGTTGATGATTTATCACGTTTTACATGGATCTACTTTCTCAGGCAAATATCCAAGGTCTTTCAACACCTCAAAGATTTCAAAGCTTTGGTTGAGACACAGTCTATAAAGAAGATCCAAGTCCTTCAAACTGATAATGGGGGAGAGTATGTGAATCATGAGATCCAAAATATTTTCCATGAGGCAGGGATTCAGTTGCAGCACATAGTTCCCTATACTGCACAACAAAATGGAGTTGTTGAGCGGAAAAACCAATCTGTAAAGGAGATGGCATCTTGCATGTTGCATGCAAAGTCAATACCACAGAGACTATGGGCCAAAGCACTTAACTGTGAAACATACATCCAAAAAGGATCTCCCCATAGATATGTTAAGGATAAGACCCCCCTATGAGGCTTGGAGTGGCCTCAAACCGATAGTGACCCACTTTCAAATTTTTGGTTCTCGTGCATGGGTCCAGATTCCCTCTGAAAAGAGGAAGTCACTTGATCCACAGAGAACTGAGTGCATTTTTGTTGGATACCCCAACGGTGTGAAGGGATATCGGCTTATTGATCTTTTATCAGACTGGCTCATCATTGAGTGTAGTGTCCAATTCGAGGAAAGTGTCTCGCATGTACCTCAGCAGCCGCATGCAGACACCTTCACTCTTCCACCTGTCCGAGGTGATGAGCATGGACATTCTGACCCGTCTTCAGATGACAGTTTGGATTTAGAGGACCCAGATGATTCAGATTCATATTAAGAGTGAGTATAGTTAAATGCAGAGTCAAAGCATCCAGATGCAGTTGCAGAGCCAGAGCAGAGGCCCAAGTGGGCACAAACTACTCTTCAGGATGCAGGGGATCTTGTTGGTGATCCAGCCAATATTAGGAGGACTCAATTTGATTTCGAGGAGCCTCTTGTTGCACTCACTGCCACTGAACCATTGTTTTCGAGGCATATTTTCTTGGTTCAGTCTTCAGATCCAAAGTCTTATGGTGAGGCTGCTGGAAATCCCTTTTGGGAATCCACCATGCAGGAGGAGTACAAATCCCTCCTCGAGAACCAGACTTGGGATCTGGTTCCACTTCCTTCTGGGAGGAAACTTGTCAGATGAAAATGGGTCTACATCACCAAGAGCGGAGCGGATGGACAGATTAGTAGATACAAAGCCAGGCTTGTCGCCAAAGAATTTCAACAGGTTCATGGTATTGACTATGAGGAGACCTTCACTCTAGTAGCAAAGATGGATTCCATACAATTGGTACTTTCCATTGCGACAACCAAGGGATGGGAAGTCCATCAGATGGACATGAAGAATGAATTTCTTCATGGTGATCTCTCTAAGGAGATCTACATGGAGCATCCCCAGGGATTTATGCAGGACTCATCTTTGGTATGTTGACTAAAGAAGTCACTTTATGGTCTCAAGCAAGCTCCGAGGGCATGGTATGCCAAGATGGACTCCTACCTGTTGTCATAGAACTTTGTAAGTTGTAAATCAGACCCGAATGTATACATGCTCAGGACCACTGATTCACTTCTACTTTTAGTTTTGTATGTTGATGATTTGCTGATCACGAGTTGCTCGACTTCAATGATTGTTGTAGTCAAGAGGATTCTTCATGACAGGTTTTTGATGACGGACATGGGTCCACTACACTTCTTCCTTGGACTTGATATCAGTCAGGATGGATCAGGCATCAAACTGTCTCAGGCCAAGTATGCACGAGATCTCCTTGAGAGATTTCACATGACAGACTGCAAGTCTGCTTTGACTCCTTTCCTATCAGGAGTCAAACTTGAGGATGGCAGGGAGACTCCACTGGTTGACAGCACATTGTATAGACAGCTAATGGGGAGATTGTTGTATCTCACACACCCCATACCAGACCTCTCATATGTAGTTGGTGTAGTTTCCAGGTTCATGCAAGAGCCGCATGAGCTACATTGGAAAGCAGCAAAGTGTATCCTTCGATACGTACAGGGCACCATCACCTTTGGGATTCATTATGTAGAAGACTCTACATTATATCTCATTGGGTTTACTGATTTTGACTGGGCTGGTGATAACATTGATCGCAATTCCACATTTGGTTACTCACTTAGTCTTGGTTCCAGGCCTATCTGTTGGTCGAGCAAGAAGCAAGCTGCCATTTTTATATCTTCAGCCAAGGTAGATTACAGAGGGTAGTTAACATAACCATTCAGGCTATGTGGCTACAACAATTTCTCACTAATTTGGGCATTCAGTTTCATCGGTTGATCGTCATCTGGTCTGACAACTAGAGCATTATGAAGTTTTGCAGAGATCTAGTTCAGAGGCAGTGGACGAAGTACATAGAGATCCACATGCACTACATCCAAGACTTGGTCTACGAGGGGATCATCAACTTATAGTTCTGTCTCTCAGCAAACCAGACGACAAAAATTTTCACCAATACCTTTACTAAGTAGAAATTCCATTCTCTGCGAGGTCGTCTTGGAGTGAAGGACACAGTTGCCTAGCAACTATAGCTCTTCTTTTTACATACATTGTACATTGAGGGGGGGGGGATTTACCATGAGGTTTTCCCTCTTTCCTCAGTTTATTTTCGGTTTATCTTTTGTACTTGGGTACCTAACATGGCCTCATTGCCAGGATCCATTCTTTATTTTAACCATAGTGATGTTCAGGGGGGGTGTTGGAGTTACTTCACACACACCTATGATTTATTTTTCCTAAGGTTTTTATTTTTTTATTAGTCATAATTAGTCATTATCCGGTCTCCTATATTTTAGGAGAGAATATTCCACCTAGAGAATATTCTCTTTTAGTTGACACTTCAGTTTGACTAGTTGAGTTGAGTTTAGATGTTGCATTGGGATCATCACCATGCAACATTGAGATCATCACCATGCTAATTCGACCTTGCCTTGGTATCATTAATAGAGTGGCGCATTAGCCTTGATTCCCTGAGTTAACTCCTCACTACTCTTTGTTCAATCAGTTAACTGAAGACTAGTTGACTAGTTAACTCAACTAGGTGGCAATTCACTCTTGTAACTGCCCGAGAGACTAGAATAGGTGGTAGTTCACTCCCGTAATTGTTGGTGTGTGTCCAGATCACTCTAGACCACCACTATGGTGTCTTGGTTCACCTCAAGTCGAACTCATTGAGTTATACATAGTATATCATGTGTAAATTATTCATTATTCACAACGATTAACGAGAATTCTTTCTATTCTTTCTCTCCTTCTTCTTCTTTTTCCAATTCTCTCTGCAAATGTGTGCATCATTGTTTAGCTAGATCTATTATGTGTAGGTTCAACACATTTACACATTTGATGAACCCTCTAATAGTGATATTTGTGTCATGTGTGTTGGGAGTTTCCTAGGGGGGTCCCAGGGGGGGCCAGGTATGGCCCCCCTTGGTTACGTGCAACATTTAGGGCAACGCCCCAAAAAAAATGTTTTTGGACAGTTTTTTCTATTTTTAGTGGTTTTCTAAATTAATCCCGGATTAATGGATTAGGGTTTTGGTATCTACGGAATACCTAAAAAAATTGTATATATTGTATGGTGAATGGTGAAATTCGAGATAATGAAGATAATGAAGGTTTTGCCCGGTTGAGGGTTTCTAGTATAAATCTATGTGTACTATGTGTATGAGCCATTGATTAAATTATGTTTTTCTTAAGAATCTATATGCATTTCTTTACTTCACAGGTTTAAAAATTACAATTAGTATATCATCAAAAAATACTATCACAAATTTTTGAAGGAAGGTCTTGAAAATGAAATTCATCAACCCTTGGAATGTGGAAGGTGCATTTGTAAGGCCAAAAGGCATGACCAAAAATTCATAATGGCCTTCATGAGTTCAGAATGTTGTTTTTGGGGTATCTTCTTCCTTCATTCTAATTTGATGATACCCTAAATGGAGATCCAAATTTTTGAAATAGATTGCTCCAAGTAGTTCATATAACAATTCAACAATGACGAGAATAAGAAACTTATCTTTAATAGTAATATTTTTGAGCTCTCTATAATCTAGACACATACGTCACGAGCCATCTTTCTTGAGTACCATTACCACTGGTGCAAAGTAAGAACTATGGCTAGGTATAATAATGCCAACCTCTAACATTTCATCAACCATACACTCAATTTCACTCTTCTAGGCATAAGGGTTTCTATACAGCCTGATGTTATGAGGAAAAGTCCTAGGAATTAGGTGAATCACATGATAATGATTTCGCATGGGTCGAAGACCTTTGGGAATATCTTCAAATACTTTGGAATGCTGATCAATGATCCCTTGGAGATATAGGGGAATATATGGCTTAGATGTTTGAATTTCTAGTTAGCATAGTTGTGAAACTACACCTTGATACCCCTTTTTCAATAATTTTGTCATTCCATTAGATCTTATCACATGATTGCGTTTCCGTGTGATACCTCTTAACTCAATTTATTTTCATTCCAATGAAACTTTCATGAAAATTTCTTGAAAATTAAAAGCCATTGTTCCTAACGATTGTAACCATTGGATTCATAGTACAACATCAACACCACCCATGGGTATACAAATCATTGGACTATTCATTACATATTCCCCAATAGTAAGATTGACCTTATTACATTTTTCTAAGAAATTGATAGTTCATCCATCTGCAATCATTACTTGAAAACCTGGCGCTGGATATACAAAGAAATTGAGATCTTTGGCTAATTTATAGTGAATGAAATTATGAGTACTACCATAATCAATTAGGACTATTACCTTTTTCTTTTTGATATATCCTTTGATCTTGAGGGTTCGAGGAGTGATAATTCCAACCAATGCATTACACGATATCGTAGGAGTCAACTCTTTAGAAGAAATTGCTTCTATGTTTTCATCTTGAGATGGTTCTTGTTCTTGTTCATGTTCTTCTTCCTCTTCACAATCTATGTAGAATAATTTCTTCTCACCACACTTATGTCCCTTTTTGTACTTGTTGTCACAATTAAAGCATAAACCTTTTTCTTTTCTTTCCTCCAATTGTTGAGGTGTCAAGCTTGTAGGTTGACGTGTTTTAGAAGAAGGAGCATTATTCTCTCGATAGATATTAGGAGTGGTCCTTCTAGTATCCATAGCCATATTTTTACTTTCAACATTTCTTGCCATCCTAAATGCATTCTCCAATGATTTGGGTTCCTAAAGGCGATCCTCATGTTGAATTTTATGCCTTAAAGTTCCTATGAATACATCCATTAAGTGCTCATCTGGAATATCTACTACCTTTATATTCAATCTTTAGAATTTCTCAATGTGCTTTGTAATTGAACCCTTTTGCTTGATATTTATCAATTGGATAAAAGGTATTTCTCCTTGTATCCTCATAGTGTGTTATCATTTCTTTCGTGAAAATTGTCCAAGTGACGAGTGATTTGCGAGAACAAAGCTATAGAGACCAGAAAAATTGATTGGGTTCTAAATATAAAGAATAAATCCATACCTTTTGTGTATGTGGCACATCATGGAGATCAAAGAATTGATCCATTTTAAGTATCCATGTTATTGGGTCCTTGCCATCAAAATTTATCATATCGATCTAAGGAATGTGATTGGTCTTCAAACCAATTGTTGGAGTTTATCCATTCTTGATTCATCTTCCATGTTTCGTCTTCATGAATTTCATGGGATAATTTTTTACTTTCAGGTGTCCTCTCTATTAGGAAAATTTTCAATCCTTCAATGATCTCCATTTTTAAACCATCGATCATCCCTTGTAGTTCATCTTTTGTCACTGTCTTATTTTGTAAATCATCTATGTCCCTACGCATTTCTTCACCTTCATCAGGATTCCAGGTAGGACTATCCAGAGGCTTATTTGGTGTATAAGTTCCCTTTTTTGGTGGCATGTTGGCCAAGTATCACTTTTAAACCTTGATTTTGAGGTGGTTCTGCTAGACAATCTTTCTTTTGTTGTATCTCCAAAATTTAGGCCCTTTTGGGTATGGAAATTTCTTTTCTGTAGTTATTGATATTTCTTCTTTGCAATTCCACAAGGTTGATCAAAATTGGATGTGACAAGTGGAATTTATGGTAAATTCCCCACAACTTGTTGATGTTTTGCCTTTCCAGGAGATCTCACTTATATAAAGTGCCCCACACAAAATAATTGATATACAATTATAAATATTGTACCAGAAATACTATAGTCTGTCCACTATCAAATGCAACTAGTCTCACTCAATTTGGATACTCTAGGAATACTTTATGATTGTTTTACCCATAACACCTTATTGATACTAGTCAATAGGACTACTCAGATACCCTATGTTCCAAAAGGTGTATATACCAATGTAAGATGACCTAGAAGATAAATGTTTTATCACATATACTATAATAATTTTTGTAAATATCCTGTGGATTTCAGGGTCTGAAATGTTACAGAAAAAACTATATAGTGAAAATTCTATGATGACTCCATTCAGGGTGATTCCAGAAACCTATCTTACACAGGTTGTATCTCCAAAAGTATAAGGCATATGGAGCTAAAATTTGAAACCCTAGTACCTTTATCCATCTACTAAATATCTTCCAAGGTGTTCCTTCTGAAATGTCACAGAAAACAAATTATAGAGAAAATGCCAAGGTGTCTCAAATGTAGCAGCGAAACCCTAAGACCTTGAGATATGATACCATATGATAAGAACAAAATAACAATATAGCATATAGAAAGCTCAGAATAAGTACTGAACACCTTAAAAAATAGATAAATTCAGATAATAAGCCTCTTTGAGGGGGAAACCTCCTTATACAACACGTAAATTTCCAAATACAATATGATTCCAAATGAAAATGTCTCCTTGGTATATATAGGAGACTAGGAGATACAATTACAACTAATGGACCCAAGTCAACATAAATAAAATAACATTACTAATGTAATATGCCCCAATTAAGGGGTAATGTGCCACTATTTAAGGCTTAAAAAATAGAGGGTATGAGAAATCTTGTCTTCAATATTATTGTAGTAGAGCTGTGCGCTACTGGAGGTTTCCCCCTAGAAGGAAAGTGACCATTGATGTCATTAATCAAGGTGATCTTTTTGGTGTTATTATAGTATTATTATGGTATTGTTCTAGTTATATCATTGTTTCTCTGCCATTTCTATGCTAAAATATTTATGTTCTGCATAGTATTTTATATCTCAAATACCACACAAACTAGTTGACCCTTTACAAGATCAACCTCACTAAACTTGATGACTACCCATGAGGTAAGAAAATAGAGACGATGGGGTAGGATATCCCTTTAAATTGTTGCTAGAGGAAGCCCTGACGCGATAGAGGAACAATATGATGGATAATTTTATGCAAATCCTTCGATGACTTCCAACAAGGGATGTATCTTCCTCAAGCAGAGGCGCTACCCCCTTCAAGGTACACATCAATTTTTTATTCCTATATTTGAATGTCAAATAGACACAGATGTTGTAGACAAATGGTTAAACCTTCTAAAAGGGTATTTTTCTATCCAAAACATTTTTGATAGTGAAAATATTACATTTTCTCTCCTTAATGTCACCCCTCATGTCAAATATTGGTGGCATACATTATGTGAACAAAAGGAAGCAAAGGAATCTCCATTATTTGTAGTCACTCCCACTTGGGGTTCTTTCAAGGAGGCTATTAAGGAAAAATACTAACATATTGGAAGTTATGACGACTTATATATAACATGGACCACATTGTGATAGGAAAGGAACCAAATAGTGCTATATTTCACCAATGTATTCCATACCTTGCGATCCAAGATGGGTATCAAAGAATCTGAATGAAATATGGTGCTCAAGTACCACAATGTTGTACATAGATACATCCAAACAAAAATGGAATTTCTGGATATATTTTCCTTAGTCACAACCTATTGATATGTTGTCAAAATTGAGCATAATCATAAAAAAAAATATGTGATAGTTTAGTTCTATGAGCCCCTCATAGTAGAAGTAGGGAAAAGGAAGCCCCAATTTGTAGAGAAAAGGACAAAGAAAGAATGGAAATCCTCAGGAAAACCAATCTAAGCCACAAAAAAAGAAGGACAATGGGAATATAAAGAAATACATAGGGAAGTGGTGCAAGTTCCATAAGAGCCCCTGACATAACACTGTTGAATTCCACTCAAAGAAGTCATTGGTGGCTGAGGTGAAATCCTTTGAATCAGATGTGAGTTCTGACTCTATTTCAGAACCACAAAAGGGATATGGATAATTGACGTAGAACCCAGTGCCAAAATTGCTACCACCAAGATCCAACCCAGTGAACCTGATGAACTAGAGTAAGGTGAGCATCGATTTCATTCATAGATGTTGGTAAAGAGTACTACACCACACTTCATTGTTGATAATGGTACCCAGAAGAACCTCATCTCAGTGAAGGTCATCAAGTGGTTGGATCTACCGACAATATTGCACCCACAATTGTACACCATCAGATGGATCCACTAAGAGAGAGATCTTTGTGTTAGCCAATAGTGTTGCCCGCCCTATGACATCAAACCCTTCAAAGATGAGGTATTGTGTGATGTCACCCCCCTTGAATTTTGTGTTGTTATTTTGGGACAAAATTATTTATGCAAACATCATCTTGTGCAATAATATAGGCCTTGTAGTGTTATTATTACTTTGGACAAGAAATTGTATAGGATAGCCAAGGTATTCCCACCTATTTCCATTTCCTTGATTTATTACAAGCAATGTAGGAAGGTCATCTCTCAAACCGAGAAGTTTGTCTTCTTCATGATTCACACTCAAAGCGAGAAAACATTTTTAGCCACATCCATGGCCTCCTCGACAGATCTCTCAACATAGTAGAATCAAATGGATAAGGTCATGGAAGAATACAAAGACATCTTCTCCTCACCTAATGGGGTACCTATGCACTATTAGGTCAAGTATTCAATCAATATGGCCCCCGACGCATTTCTACCCAATGGTCTAGTCTATCAGCGCTCTTTGTTAGAAAATGGTGAAATCAAGCGTTGGATCCAAGATATTCTATAACAGGGGCACATTCGACCAATATCATCACCTCATGAAATCCCAATCGTGCTTATGCAGAAGAAAGATGGGACCTAGTGACTCTACATTGATTACCGAGATCTAAATAAAATCACTGTTGGGAACCGATACGAAATTCCCTGAATCGAAGATATCCTTGACTAGCTCAAGGAGGGAAAATACTTCAGAAAGATTGATTTAAAGTCCAACTAACACTAGGTCCTAATAGAGAAAATTGATGCATGGAAGACTATCTTCAAGTCCAAAGAAGGTATTTTTGAATCGTTGGTCATGCCCTTTGGATTGATAGATATCCCAACAAATTTCATGAGGATGATGGATGATATCTTGTGGCCTTTCAACAATTATTTGTTGGTGGTGTATTTGGATGACATCCTTATATTCAACAAGAGTTGGGCAGAACGCTTGCAACCTATTTAGTAGGTTCTGCACACTTTGTGACAACACAAGCTATATGAAAATTTGGAAAAATTCTCCCTCTGAATAAACAAGATCCAGTACCGAGGCTACATTTTTTATTAGCATGGAGTGCATGTCTATCTATCCAAGATCCATGTCATTCATGAGTCATGACTAGCCATCCCTGACCATAGTCACTGAGCTTCAGAGCTTCTTAAGCCTTGCCAATTTCTGTCACAAGTGTGTGTTGGGATTCTCCCATATTGCATGGGGCCTTAGCCAAGTGACCAGGGCTGGTGGAAAGGAAAAGTTCATTTCAGTTTATTCTCAACAAAAATTGTTCGATGATTTGAAGCAATGCTTGTGCTCAGCCATGGTGCCCTCATTACTTAACCTGCAACATCCTTTTGAGATTGAGATAGATGCTTCACACTATGTCGTGGGAACAATTATCACTCAACATGGACATCTTGTGGCATATCATAGTGAGACACTATCAAATACATTCCATAAGTACCCCACTTAAAAAAAATAAATGTACTCCGGTGTACAATCCTGTTGCTAGTCAAGGAACTACATTCTCAAGAAAGAGACAATCATCCACGATGATCATAAGCCTCTTTAGTTCATGAAAACATAAGGTAAATTGAAAAATCACCGCAATGAGAATTGTTCCACACAATTGCAACAGTTCCATATCAACATCAAGTATAATATAGGGGGAACCAACCACATCATTGACTTCCTCATTCAACCTCTAGTTGCAACACTAACCACGATGCTACACGCTTGCAGATGTGACACCTCTGGATGGCCCCAACTCTATGAGAGAGATCCTGAATTCACCACTACTTACCATATGTTGGGCATAAACATAGGTGTAATTGATTAACATCTTTAGGATGGGATTTTGTGCCATCTAGGCCATCTCTACATCCCATCAAGAAAGTGAGTGAATCTTATTTGGGAATCTCACTACAATCGGGTGGAAGGACACTTCCACGTAGAAAATATAATGGAAGTACTATAGTAATATTTCTATTGGCCAAAACTTTGACAGTATGTCAACAAGCATATAAGGTCCTGCAGAGCTTGCGCCATTTCCAAACTAGCCATAAAGAAACAAAGCATGTGGGTAAAATCATGAAGGTGGGTAACACTTTTATGAGAATCGGTTCTCCAAAATTCCTAGAGACCTTTTTTCGTTTGAACTACTAATTCTTTCGGCCGAAAGACAAGTGTTTTCGGCCGAAAATTATTTTGGCCCAATCTTTAGACGTCAAATTGAATAGTGCCATGATGAAGCCCTCGACTATTGTGTACGATATTAGCTGGATGAAATTTTTTTCATTCGGTGACATCTTTTCGACCAAAAGTTGTTTTGGATGAAAGAATCTTTCATCCGAAAACTAGTTTCATTCGAAAACATTGTTCGATCGAAATTTTTTTTATATATCCCCCACACATCGGTCATTTGACCCTTTTCCAAACTCCTTAGAGTTGGTGGTGAGAGTCATTTGATCTTTTTAGTTGGTTGTTCTTGGTTGGTGGTTGTTTTTTCTTGTTGTTGGCATTGTTTGTTGATGGCGTTGGTTGTTGATGGTGTTGGTTGTTGTTGGTGTTGGTTGTTGTTGGCATTGGTTACTGTTGACATTGGTTGCTACTAGCATTGGTTGTTGTTGAAGTTGGTTGTTGTTGGTTGTTGCTGGCGTTGGATGTTTTTGGTGGTTTCTGTTGATGTTGGTTGTTGTTGGAGCCTCCTTCTGGTTGTATCCAGAGAATTGGGGAGTTGGAGCTTCCCTCAGGTTGTAGCCTGTGAAACTAGGGGGTTGGAGCCTCCTCCAGTTGCAGCTGGAAAACAAAGGAATTTGGTGCTTCCAATGAATTTAATTCTTAAATACATATAAGAAAAAGCATTCAGTGATTTCCTACCGCTTTGGGATTCCATGTAAAAACATTGGTGTACTATGTATGTGTATGATTGCTCATTTGTTCATTGTTTATTTACTTTGCAACTATTGGATGATAATTCTGCATTGATATAGCAATTGCATTTTATGGTTAAAAAGGATTAGATTTCTCTATTATTGATTCACCCCCCCTCTCAATAATCCAACAATACCAAATCTAGGTTCATTAAATAAACCTCTCATGTTCTTCAATTGAACATTAGGTCCATAGATAATTTTATCATTTATCTAACTCCATCTTACAACTTATAATTTTTTTTTTGGAGCTACATGGAATCTTGGGAAAGCATTTTAATTTTGTCACTTGTATATTTTAGACCTTGCAAATTAAAACAAAAATGTTGTATCGTTTGCAAAACCTCCCTTTTTAAACTTCCAATTGAAAAATAAACAACATGAAAAGATCTACTATGATAAACCACACCCCTCCAACTTTCACAACTCGAATCAAAGCTATAATACAACATTGGGTTAGCTTTTGTAAACATGTTGTGCATTTCGAAGGTTTTACTATGCATTTCTTACCTAATTTTGCATAGAAAAGTCATTTATGACTGAAAATGGAAAAACTGACTTTGGTTTCTCTTGTAATAAACCATCCTCGGATTCATGAAAAAGTCATGAATTTTTGTACCTATAAATCATCCTTTTGGGAGTGTAAATGCACTACTAATTGTACAAATAAGTTATAAATAAGTAAATCATAAATTTACAACTTAAATTCTAAATTATGGAGTCGTATCCAAATTTAGGCATGCAATTTCATCTACCCATCTTTAACAATTTTTCCCTTCGGTTTTACAAGGGAATATTTAACCTTTATGAACATAAGGTAGGTGTCTGTCTGAAAATGCCAATATAAGTTTATAGAGAGGTGTAAAATCACAAACTACACCTGATGCAAGTTGAACCACTCCATTCTTGTCAAACTTGAGACTAGGGAATGCATTGTACTTTAAGGAAGTTTTTCCTTCAAATTGACATGAAATACCGAATCTAGGTGCATTAACGCAACCTATCAGGCTAGGAGTGGGAGGAAATCATAAATCCATGGGATGATTATTTCATTAACATGAAGCTCAATAAATACACAACGATGCAACCATTGGTATTATCCAACATACAACTCTTCCTATCACTTATGAAGCTTCATATGTACATTATTTTTGTTGGAATATTCACCAATACTAAGAGGGAGGTGAATCATTAATGAGCACTTTTTACCATTTTCAATCACAACATTAACTTATCCATGATTCCATTCACTTATGATTGCATTTAACATATCACAAACATACAACCATAAATAATGCATCACATCATATCAACAGATACATAGTACACCATAATTTTATGTGGAAATTCAAATGGGAGAAAACCACAAAACACTTTCTTATATACTAAAATATTACATTCATAGGAAGCACAAAATTCCAAATTCTCTAGCAGCAACTGAAAGTAGGCTCCAACCCCTTATTTAAAGGCTCCAACCTGAAGGAAGATACAACTCCTTGAATTCTCCAGCTACAACTGGAAGGAGGTTCCAACCCCCTAATTCACACGCTCCAGCTTGAAGGAATCTTCAACTCCTTATATTATCCATATCCAACTGGAAGGAGGCCACGACCCCCTAATTTATAGGATCCAAACTGAAGGAATCTCGAATTACTTGTATTCTTCGACTCCAACTAGAAGAAGGCTACGACCCCATTTCTTTAACCCTTGCTTTCGCCCTTAAATATAAGTGTAGACTTAACCTCTAATAGACAGTGTCACTTGTAATCAACCTGTCACCGATAATCAACCTATCATTGATAATAAACCTATCATCAATAATCATTGTCCCTTATAATCAGCCTACCACTATCATCATCCAACTTGTGACTATCCCTGTCATTGATATGGATACCTCATCATCAATAACATCATCAATAATACTAGATCCGCTCTCATTAATCATGCACCAAGACCATCACCAATATGTGCATCAAATCACATGCTAATACATGTGCTCCATATAGTCCATGTAACAATAATGTGCAATATCTATAAGCCACGTGCTAAGATATTCCTCAAACATGTGCCATAACATCCATCAACCATGTAGTAAAGAATGTACCATAAAATCCATAAATCATGTACTATGATATGTACCATAAAATCCATCAACCATGTACCAATATGTGCCTAAAACATGTAGATAAATACCAAAGTAAATCTCAAACTATGTGCCCAATATCCAATATGCTCCCTAAAACATATGCCAAAAGAATGCATTAAGCATGTGCGAAATCATCCAAGATATTCCTTAAACATATACCGTAACCATCAAAATATAACACATAGAAATAATATCTTTAGTCATGTAGCAACCTGGTGAATTTGAATGGAGACCTGCATACCTTCCTCAATCTCTTCAACAAAAGGATAGCATCTTCATTTGACTTTACTTCAGTCTTGCGGGACTAGTTTTTTGATTAGTCACAAACCCTAACTTTCAACAGGAATAAATCTATACCTATAATGAATTAATTTCTAACACTTATGTCAGATTCTTCAATATATTCTATCAAAAATTCATCCAAGTTTCACACCTTGAATTTTTGCTGAAAAGGCGATATAGAAAAATTGGCAGACCTTGTTGAATTCTAGCCTATTCTGGAGAACGAACGTATAGAGCATTCCACATGTTGAATATTTTATTTATGGTTATGAATATCACAAAAAAATTACTATAGACTATACTCTATCCAATTTAATTGGTCTCAAATAATTTTATCCTTTATGAAGAAGTTATGATTGTTTTGCTCAGAACACCTAATTGAGACTAGTTCTAGGACTAGTAAAAAACCATATCTTCTAGAGAGTGTATATCCCAAAATTCAATGACCCATACGATAAACATTTTACCACAGGTACCTTTATATGTATTCTCAACAGCCTCCAAGTTTTACTATATGAATCATTCAAGAAAAAAAAATATATTGAAAATGGTAAGATGACATTTAAATAACATACCTTAGAACACATCATCACAAGACTTCATTGTCCCTTGGAATTTTTCCGTTATTCACTTCATATTCCCTCTGAAATTTACCTCATATCTCCTCTGTTACCTCAAATAAAAATCACTTGAGTTGATGTAACAAATTAACTCCTAGGTTCCTTATTTATACTAGATCTGGCACCCTCTTTTTAGGGTCGACTTGACCCAAACAAAATTCAATTTAATTTTCTAATGATTGTTCCATTGGGGCTGACTTTACCAACAATATCCTTAATATTTATTTTAATATTCATTGCAATGGGGATGACTTGTGATTTCTTGTTTGCAACAAATTTTCTTCTTTTAATTTATTTGGGGCCGACTTCTCACTTCTTGTTATAACTATTTAGGGATTCTTAACCATACTTCGGGCCTTCCATCTTCAAGAGGAAATATCTCCTCTACCACGAGGAACAACATGGCATACCATGTACCAACAGAAACAACATGATGAGGAATATCCATCTATCAGGGTTATGCATGCATTTACAATTTCCTACACACTCTTTTTCTTCAAAAAACTTTCGGCTTCTTGACCACACCTTTGGGGCTTCTTAACCACTTAGCATATTAACTATATTTCCATGGCATATTGTATATTTCTTCAAAACATATTTATGTGAGGGCCATTCTTAGATCTATGCTATAAGGGGGAAACTTTGGAGACGTCTCCAAATACACCTATCTCTTGGACTTATTCTATGGTTGACATCTTGAGCCTATATATCTTGAGTCTAGGGGCTCAACATCATTATTTTTTCCCCAAAATAACAAATAGTTACAACAGATAAAACAAACTAGAAATGAATCCTAGATTCTACAGATTTGTTACTTGACTAATTAAATCCATACAAATCACAAAAATCTACATGAGTTTGATGGAAAAAATAGATGATTCCTCGAGTCTTCAATGTGATTTTACACATCATGTCCAGATGACAGTCAAATAAACTATGACATAGGATGATTGTTCGCTTTCATAGCGTCTTGTAAACTTCGCTACAAAAACTCTGCCTACAACACCTTTTGCAGCGTGGTAGATTTTGTTGTGAAATATCTGTTCCTAGCATTTTTGTAGCATGGACTATCTCACTGTAAAACCCCTATTTCTGACTGTTGATAGAATTTCTAAAAAAATTAGAAAATAATCCTTCTTCATCTCTAATTCATTGCTCGAAAATATGGAGGTAAATTGGACTATTGACCCTACCACCTATAATAGGGCATCTTGGTTGACTATTGAGACCAAGGACCAATTTCTAGTTTGAATTGTATATCACTGAGCTATCCACAAATTCTCTGCCTTCTCTACTAGATCCTGTAATTTCACACAGGAACAACAATAGCAAGCAAAAACATTCATTTCCAATATTCTATTTAAGACCATGGATCCCACCAAAAAGAAAAAAATCCTCAGGCCAAATTTTTGTGACATCTAAAGGATCAAAGTCATTTTATCCTCATCCCAAGAGTCCATTGTGTTTCTAGGAGAAATAATTTTATAACCTTTTTCTTCACATAGTCACCTCTGCCAACAAATCTGATCCTCAATCCTAGATATGGTGGTATAATCCCTGGAAAATTAGAGGCATGAGAATGACCACAGTTTTTCCAGAACATATATTAAGAGCAAGCAAAAGGGAATTTATTTCCAGATTATATTGTTCTCTATCTAGAGACTTCACATTGACTTTTATGTCCTCAGCTTTATCCCCTTTCCTTTTCTTGTGTGTTTCAATAGCATTCTCTGCATATTTCTTTATCTCCTTCAACTATACGTTTGCAATATCAAGTTCTATCTTTTCCTCAAGTTTAGGTAGGTCCTCTTTACAAACGCTAAGTTTTTATTTATTACATCCAATTCATCTTGGAGAAGTGTCATACTCCTTTTTTCCGACCTCATCAATTGGTTCTTCAATTGCTTCTCTACCTTTTCCAATGCCTCCATCATCATCTTTCATCCAATTCTTTACTCATATTTTTGACAATTTCTCTAGGTAAGACCGAGCATCTCAATTCCTTTTGTAAAATCACAAAGTGTATTGTTGATGCATTATGATTATGAATATAAACTAGCCTTTTCCATCACATTATTCATGACCTAGACATAATGGGACACTACTTTTAGCTCATTAGGATCAATGGTGATATTTTCCTTCTGTAAAATCCCCAAGTTTGTTTCAAATTTTTTTCTTCACCTCGAAAAATGCATTCTTCAAGAACTCATCACCTTTAAGTGGAAGCATAAAAGATTTTTATGAAAAGTGCATTGCTCCCATTGACCTACCTTCAAACAGTGCATTCCCACTTATTTCCAATACCTTGGCGGTCTCGGGTGTTATATTCATAAATGCATAAACACAAATATCACATATGATAATCAACAATCTCACAGATTATAAACACAAAGATTTTACGTGGTACACCCAAACATTGGGATACGTACACCAAGCGAAGGCATCGATTGTATTATTATTCAGATCATAGAGATTACAACAGCTCACTCACACTCATCATTCTCTCCTATCTACCTCTATAGGCTTACATAAATACATTTACACATGAAAATGAAAATGAATGCGCTCCTATCCTTGGTCTCATTTAGTTAAAACCAATTCGGAATAATAGGATCTAAAAATATTAATCTTCGGAATTTGTTTTCACCGTTTAACAATATCCACCTTGACAACAATTAACTTGATACCTTGCTCCTTCTTTTCTTCATCACATTTTCTGCAAGCCAAGAGAAGCCAAGCACCATCGTAGCTTCTCTAACGGTACTGGTTTTGTGAACATGTTTGCACAGTTCTCTTTTGTATGCACTTTCTCAAGAGAGATTCCACCTTCATCGATGACTTGTCTTACAAAGGGGTACTTGATAGGTATATGTTTCGTTTTACTGTGATAGGCTAGATTCTTATCCAAGTGAATAACACTTTGACTATCACAAAGTAACTTTACTTTGTCTTGCATCCTTCCAAACTCACCAAACAAAATTTTCAACCAAACTGCCTCTTTGAAAGCATGTGAAGAAACTACATATTCTACTTCTGTAGTGGATAAATCAACAATGTTCTGTAGCTTTGACATCCAACTAATATCTCCACCTACAAGAGTAAAGACATACCCTAAATTCAACCTTATCTTGTCCAAATCACCTGCAAAATCAGAATCAACATATCCACAGACTAACTCACGACCACTATTAGAGGTAATACAATAATCACCTGCACCCCTTAGATACCGAAGCACCCATTTCACTGTTTCCCAGTGCTCTTTACCTGGATTTTCCATAAACCTGCTGAGAACCCCAACTGCATGTGAAATATCTGGCCTTGTACTAACCATCGCATAAATCAAACTTCCTATTGCATTAGCATATGGTATTTGAGACAAATATTCCTTTTCTACTTTTGTACTAGGACATAAACTTGAAGAAAGCTTAAAATTGGAAGCCAAAGGCACTGCAACTGGTTTCACATCATTCATACCAAACCTCAAAAGTATCTTCTCAACATACTTCTATTGTGACAACCAAAGCTTAACACTCCTCTTGTCCCTGAATATCTCCATGCCCAAAATCTGCCTTGTTGCTCCTAGATCTTTCATATCAAACGTCCTAGCCATCTGATCCTTTAACCCATTGATCTTAGTTATTCTTTTTCTTGCTAAAACCATATCATCAACATACAATAATAAGATAATGAATATGAAATTATTCAATTTCTTAAAGTAGATACAATGATCATAGTCACTCCTTGTATAATTCCGGCTCACCATGAAATAGTAAAATTTCTTGTACCATTGTCTGGTTGACTTCCTCAGACCATATAATGATTTCTTGACCTTGCAAAAACATTTCTTGTTGCGACTCTGAATGAACCCTTCAGGTTGTTCCATGTAAATTTCCTCATCCAAATCTCCATGTAAGAAAGAAGTCTGAATATCTAGTTTCTCTAACTCCAAATCAAGTAATGCAACTAATGCTAGCACAATTCGAATTGAAATAGACTTAAAAACTGGTGAACAAATCTCATGAAAGTCAATACCTTGTTTATGAGAATATCCTTTCACAACTAGCCTTGCTTTGTATCTTTCCACCTTATCATCAACACCCTTCTTCATCTTGTAGACCAACTTGCAACCTACAGTTTTTCTGTCTCTCGAAAGTTCTACCAGGTCCCATGTGGAATTCCTCTCTAATTCCTTCATTTCACCCTTCATTGCTTCTTTCCATTTATCATTGTTAGAACCCTTCACATCTTCTTGATAGAACGAAGGTTCATCATCATTAGTACTTAAATAAACTGATGAAACAAAATCATCATACCTTCTTGGAGGATTTCTGACCCATGTAGATCTCCTTAGGGAAGTTTGTGGCTCATCCACATTCTTTTGATTATTATCATCAACCATGCCTTCCTCTACAGGAAAATATAAAATGAACATCTTCAGAAACTTGTTCGTGTTCACTTTCATCTGTATTTGAACTAGTTTCAAGCTGAATCTGTTGATACTTAAGTACTTCTTCATGTTTCATTTGAACATCTACATCTGATTTCATGAGAGATGATTCATCAAATATTACATCTATGTTAATGGTGATATTGTGGGAAGTAGGATCCCACAACCTGTACCCCTTAATACCATCACCATATCCAACAAAGATGAGCCTTTTTAATTTTGGATCTAATTTATAATGTTGATGTTTCAGAATTATAGTATAGGCTTCACAACCAAAAACTTTAAGATTAGAATAATTACAAGGGTGACCTTTCCATACCTCTTTAGGAATCTTGCACTGTATATCTGTTGAAGGTGATCGATTCACCAAATAAAAAGTTGTAGTTACTTCTTCTATCCACAGTTCCTACTCCAAGTTGGCATTACTAAGCATACTCCTTGCTCTCTCTAGAAGAGTCATGTTCATGCATTCAACAACTCCATTTTGTTGAGGAGTATATGTAGTGGTTTTATGCCTATCAATCCCAAACTCCTTGCAATAGTTCTCAAATTCCATTGACGTAAATTCACCACCATTATCAGCTCTTAAACATTTAATGGATCTACCAATGCTTTTTTCCACTAAATCTCTAAAATGCTTGAAAACAATAAATACATCATCCTTTCCTTTCAACATATAGACCAAACAATTCCTAGAGAAATCATCTATAAAAGTTACAAAATATGATGATTATCCATATGAAATAGTAGGGATGGTCCCCAAACATCATAATGTATGTAGTCAAGAATTCCCTCACTCGTGTGTCTTCCCGTTTTAATTTTTTGCCTATTCTGTTTTCCCTAAATACATTGTTTGCAGAAATCTAACTTTAAAGACTTTAGACTAGGAAGTAACTTGCTATCAGTTAATACCTTTAATCCTTGTTTGCTCATATGACCCAACCGTTGATGCCACAGTCTAACATAATCAATGTCTTTCTCATATACCATTGTCGTATGATGTGACTCAGTTCTTCCTTCTAACAGAAACATGTTACCAACCTTCTTCACTTTCATAACCAATGAGATTCCTTTGTAGACTTTCATAAATCCACCTTGAATAATACTCTTATATCCTCCAGTGTCTAAGACTCCCAAATAAAATAGGTTCTTTCTAAGCTCAGGTACATGTCTCACACGAGTTAGTATTTTAATAGTTCCATCAAACATCTTAATTCGAATGCTACCAATTCCCACAATTTTACACGAGATATAATTTCCCATGTAAACTATTCCATCACCTATAGATTGGTAAGTAACAAACTAGTGTCTATGAAGACACATGTGATTTGAAGCACTAGAATCTAATAACCATTGTTGATCATGACATGAATCGATACTAATTGATAAAAATTCATCAGTCATACTGGAACCTGTTGCTAAACTTATTTCAGTTGTGTTTGCTTCCTTCGTCTCTTTTGGAGAGTCTTATTTGGAGGATTGTTGTCGCTTCCAAAATTCCTTATCTAGGTGTCTAGATTTGCGACAAAACCAACACATAATATTTCTCTTTATTCCCTTCTACTTTGATCGAGAGAAATCCCTCTTACCCTGTCCTCTTTCTTTAGGTATACCTTTGACCATCATCGCCTCAAATGTAGATGTTTTTGAATTTGTTTTCTTCCTTGTTTCCTCAGACAGTAGTGCTCCAACAATAACATCAAACTCAATACTTTATGTTGTGCTGAAACTAATAGAGGTAACAAAGTGATCCCATGACATGGGAAAAGAACACAATAATGTAATTTCCTTATCTTCAGATTCGAATTTCAATCCCATGCTATACAACTGGACTAAAAGAGTATTAAAAGTATTTAAATGATCAACTATTTGTGTACCTTCCTTCATGCACAAACTGTACATTTTCCTTTTCAGGAAGAACTTGTTCGTCAAGGATTTTTCCATATACAAGCTTTCCAGCTTCGTCCACAAACCTGTTGCTTTCTTCTCCAAGACAATATTGAACAAAGCATCATCGACCAAACATAGGCGTATGGCACTCAGTGCTCTTGCATCGATCTCATCCCAGTCTTCATCTGTTATGGTTGCAGTTTGCTTTACTTTTCCTAAAAGCACCTTAACCACGCCTTGTTGCACAAGCATATCATGCATCTTTACCTTCTGGATCTCGAAATTGTTCTTGCCATTGAACTTCTTGATTTCGAATTTAGCAGTCTGAGTTTTTGCCATTAGCAGAAAGAAAAAATTCCAAAACACCACTGCTTATAATAGCCAAGGTCCTTTAAAAATAATGTGGAGGAATAAAAGTATAAACCTCAAAAGGTTTAAAATTTTTAATAAAAGGTTTAATGTGAGTTTAATATTGAATGTAATATTAAAATGTCAATCTATTAAACCACACCTTTTATTAAAAATAAAAATAAAAATCATCTTTTATAAGAATTCACCTTCATGCTTAATTCATACCACCTTTTTAATGCATACACTCCTCCACCTTTTTGAATTGTTTTAAATATTCACCTCACGACAAAGTCAATCCTTCAACTTTTAATAAAAAAGTCAACCTTTCATACCTTTCTGCGAATATTTTAATATCCACGCTCACCGCACCATACCAATTAAAACTATGCAATTGTTGTATTGGGTATTCAGTGCTCCCATCCAGTAGGTAGACTAGCGTGGTTTTCAAAAATGCAAAATCGAGTAAGAACACTACTACATCAGCACTCTCATCCAACAGGGAGCCTAACATTGATGCGAAAATCAGTGCTCCCAGAAGGAAGAGGGAGATCGACGCTCCCACAAAATGAATAGCTCAACTCTTACTCAAAACGATGGCGCTCCTCCTCCATGATTTTGGCACCGATCCTCCTCCACGGATCTCCAACGCAGCTCTGATACCACTTGTTATATTCGTAAATGCGGAAACATAAATATCATAGATGATAATCAACAATATCACAGATTATAAACACAGATATTTTACATGGTTCACCAAAACTGTAATATACCAGATATAAAATGTATGAAAAACATAAATAAAATGCTAGAAATGGGAGAATACCAACAATATAACCAGAACATTCACCACAATAGCACTGAAATGTTAAGAGAATAATAACAGAAATAGCACTTTGAATCTGAAATCAATCTTCACGAGCCTCTTCAAGGGGGAAACCTCCAGTTGAGCAGAGCTCTATTACAATAATATCCAATCTAGGGTTTTCATACCCTTGACTCCTATTTATACTAAAAAGAAGCATCTAGAAGAAGATCCTTCTAGAAGCAGAAGCTTCTATTAGGTCTTCTTACATCCACCTTATTCTATTTTATTGAAAGGCCTTATTAATATTGACCTTTATTACATCTGAATATATTGTTCTACTTATGTGCGGGTTAGAACCCTAACATGTCCGCCCCCTTAAAAACAACCTTATCCTCAAGGCTTGAGATGAGGAAATTGTTGCAGAATGGTAGTTGGTTCCCAAGTGGCATCTGTTGGAGTTGTATCTTTCCACTGGACTAGCAGTTCCTTGATGGTTCTCTGACATAGGCGATGCTCACGCTGGTCCAAAACTGCTTCTGGCTGTATCCAAATGGATCCTTCTTCAACTAACTCTAAAAGGTTGGTTTGAATTTGGCACTTAGCCCCAATCACCTTCTTTAAGAATGAAACATGAAAAATAGGATGTAGCTTTGAATGGCTGGACAAAGCTAACTGATAGGCTACTTGTCCCACACACTTGAGAATGATATAAGGACCATAAAATTTGGGCACTAGCTTTTGACAATGCTCGGTCTTGAGGGAAGTTTTCCTGTAAGGTTGTAGTTGAAGAAACACCTGATCCCCTTCTGCAAATTGATGTTCAGAGTGACCTTGATATGCTTGTTTCTTCATGTGATTATGTGCCATAACTAAATTCTCTTTGAGTGTACAGAGAATAGCCTCTCAAGATGTAAGTGTTAGGTCAACTGCCTAGACCTTCGAGGCACCTGGTAAGTATGAGAGAACTGAAGGTGGCTTCTATCCATATACTGCTTCAAAAGGAGTCATGCATGTAGTTGTATGGAATAAAGTATTGTACCACCATTCAGCTAGGGGTAACCATTGAGCCCACTGATTTTTCTTTTTCGAGCCAAAACACCTCAAACATGTTTCCAAACACTTGTTGACAACTTTTGTTTGGCCATCAGTATGGGGATGATGAGATGTACTGAGATGGAATTTGGTGCCTTGTATCTTGAACAGTTCTTGCCAAAAATTTCTTGTGAAATTTGGGTCGCGATCAGAAACAATAGAGTGCGGCATGCCATGAAGCTTGAAGACCTGATCCATGAAAATTTGAGCCACCATGGGTGCTATAAATAGGTGTTTAAGGGAACAAAAATGAGCATACCTGGAAAGTCGATCAAAAACCACCATGATGACTGATTTATTTCCCGATTTGGGTAAGCTGGTAATAAAATCCATAGAAATATCCTTCCAAATAGCAGGTGGAATCCGGATCAATTGTAGTGTGCCGGGAGATTTGATTGTTTCTCCCTTGTTGCTTTGACATACATCACATTCAACAACAAAATTATGAATTTCCTGTTTCATACCATCCCAGAAAAAGGAACGTTTGACCCTGTCATAGGTTTTGGTGAACCCAGAGTGCCCTGATGTGGGTGTAGCATGAAGCTCAAAAAGTACTATGGATTTAAGATTTCATTGTTTACTTAAATACAAACAGCCTTTGTATTGAAGTTCATCATGGAGCCAAGAGTACCCTAGGGAATTTGGAACATTGGACTGCAATTGTTGGATCAAATGCAAACATTTGGGATCTTGTAGCCATTCTTGGAGAATGTCTTGGAGCCAATCTGGGACAATGAATGAAAGTGAAAAAAGGGATCCTTCATCTTCATATTTGCAGGAAAGTGCATCTGCAACCACATTATCTTTTCCTTTCTTATAAATGATCTCATAATCATATGAAAAGAGCTTAGTCACCCATTTTTGTTGTTCTGGGGAGGAAATGCGTTGTTCCAAAAAATACTCGAGGCTTTGATGGTCTGTATTAATTTGGAAATGTTGCCCCAATAGATAAGAGCACCACATATCAACGACATGCAGAATAGCCAACATTTCCTTTTCATAGGTGGATTTGTCCATATTTCTTTCAGATAGTTGCTTGCTGGTAAAGGCCAAAGGTCGACCCTCTTGCATAAGGACAACACCAATTCCTTTCCCCGAGGCATCACATTCCAACACAAAGGTCTTTATTAAATTGGGAAGGGCAAGGACTAGAGTGGTGCACATGGCCATCTTCAAGGTTTGAAAATCTTGAGCAGCGACTAGAGTCCAAGTGAAAGAGTTCTTTTTGAGGAGAGAAGTGACAGGTGTTGCAATCTTCCCATAATTCTTTACAAACTTGCGATAATACCCTATTAAGCCCAGAAATCCATGTAAGCTCTTAAGATTATTTGGGTGAGGCTAGTCTTGAATATCTTCAATCATTTTAGGATCCACCCTGACGCCATCCTTTCCAACCAGATGACCCAAGTATTCTACTTCTGAGGCACCAAAAGCACATTTAGATTGTTTTAGGAAAAGTTGGTGCTGAGAGTGTAGATGGAGAACTCGATCCACATGAGAAAGAAGGTCTGTCCAGGTTTTTCTATAGATGAGCATATCATCAAAGAAAACTAAGACAAAATGGTGGAGAAAAGGACAGAAGACATGATTCATGAGGCTTTGGAAGGTGGAGGGGGCATTACACAAGACAAAGGGCATGACAAAAAAATCATAGTGGCCCTCACGATTTCTAAAGGCAGTCTTGGGAATGTCTGCCTCTTTCATATGTATCTGGTGGTATCTCGAACGAAGATCTAGTTTAGTGAAGAATTGGGCACCACTCAATTCATCCAGGAGGTCATCAATGACAGGAATGGGGAATTTGTCTTTGATAGTAAGTTTGTTGAGGGCATAGAAGTCAGGACATATTTTCCAAGAACCTTCTTTCTTTAGGACCATGACCATAGGAGAAGAGTAGGGGCTTGTACTAGGGCAGATAAAGCCTGCATTAAGGCGTTCCTGGACCATTTTCTCAATTTCATTTTTTTGGGAAAAGGGGTGACGATACAAACGGATATTGGGAGGAAGGCTTCCAAGTACAAGGGGAATGGAATGATCATGAACACCATGGGAAGGAGGGAGTCCTTGGGGAGTGGAAAAGACCAATTGATGTTTAGAAAGGATGGCTTGAAGGTCTTGCAGGACCAAGGGTGTCTTTGTTGCTTGTATGGCATGGAGTTGGGCGATAACACCAGAATGAAATTTTTTGAGCATATTTTCCATGTGATGGGAACTAATGACATCAGGTGAACCAACAATGATGCCTTGGAACTTATATTGGTGGCCCCCCTGGTCGAATTGCATGGTTAAGTCTTTAAAATCCATGAGAATGAGACCCAAAGTCCTTAGCCAGTCTGCACCCAACACAATGTCACAACCTCCCATGTTGATAGAAAACATATGGGATTTCAAGTGGTAGTCACCAATTTGGAGACACACATTTTCACAATGCCCTCCACATTTCATGGAACCACCATTGGAAATCATGATTTGGAAATTATTGATGGTATGGATGTAGCAATGAGTTTCTTGGGAAAATGTGGTGATGAATAAAATTGTGGGTGTTGCCACTATCAACTAGAATAATGACCTTCTGATGCTTAATGTAACTAATTAGATTGAGGGTTTGGGGTGCAGAGAAGCTAGTGAGAGCATTGAGGGAAATGACCGGTTCTACTTCGAGCAGGTCTGAGGGAGGGGTTATGTCAATGGATTCAGGTGACTCAAACACAAAGGGAGTTTCTACATCCTCTTCCGAAATATCCTTGGAGATGGCCATAAAAATATTTTTTTCTTTACACTTGTGGCCCTGGAAATATTTTTCATCATGGTTATAACAAAGGCATTTGAGTTGGCATTCATCCATTTCAACCTTGGTCAATTTTTGGATCTTTAGTGGAGTAGAGGGAGTAATGGGATTTACTGGTTTAGGGCGAGGGATAAAGGAGGGTTTTCAGTTTTGAGAGGATACCACCTATTTTTCTTCTTTATCTCTTTTAGTAGCCTCCACCCAACTCTGAGGCTGAGCCATGAGGACATGGGCTTGAATCTCATCCTTGAGGCTGCTGATAAAACACTCTTAGAAAAAGGCATCAGACATGGCCTCTGTTCTAAAAGATAGGCGCTCAAAGGAAGCTATAAAGTCTTACACTGTTCCTATTGTTTCAACTTTGTCAAATGGCCCTAATGGTTGGTGTCAATGTCAAAGAGTTCATAAATCTCTTCCACAAAGTGTGTCCAAGCAATATACCCTTGACGACAAGTTTTTCTCCATTGCCACCTTTGCCACCGTTCTTGATCTAGATGGAGAACACCATACCAGAGTTTGGCCAAGTCATCTGTAATGCCGTATAAAGAGAAATAATGTTCCATTTGGGTTACCCAACCAGTGGGGTCCGAGCCATCAAATTTTGTCACATCCACTTGCGGAATGCGTAGGTCACGTTGAAAGTGATGGTTCTGAAAGTTATCAGAATGAGAGGAATGGTCACCTTCAGGATGTGGAGGTGAGGAAGAGGAAGGGTTATCTATAGGGATATGCATTTTGGTGCAGAGTGTCGAAAATACTGATTCAAGTTGGGTGGTGAGGTCTTGTTTGATTTCCTCCATTGAGGACTGCATGCTTGTATTGATGGCTGCAACATTGGCACTGAGTTGTTTCACTTCTTCTTGGGTTTCGATGAGAACATATTGCAAGGTGTTGAAGCAAGCTTCCAAGTCTTGGCTATGGGTATGGGCCATGAGGATGGGGAACTGAAGAGCGGGTGGGGTAAATTTTTTTTCCGAAAAATGATATGGATGAATGTGATAAGGGCGAAGAGATGAATCCAATGGAATAGGTCTCAAATAATGGTGAAAAAATTTCCAGACTTTTTTTTTTACACCAGCGGAGTTATACTCCGGTCTNATGTGTATTTACTTGGCAACTTGAACACAGTTGCGCGACAATAGATCTTGTCTGTTTTAATTTTTTTATGTTTCTGTCCCCAAGGGTTAGGTATTCAAGGGTTCTATAGACAAGGGTTTGCCCTATGCTCTAGCTCTCTAATATACGTGCGGGGTCCAATAGTAGTACTCGGCCCAATATCTCAGGGCACTAATTAAGGAGGATAGACAGTACCCTTAGCCATACCACCCTACTACCCAGGCACTAGAGATTATCTTCCCGAGTGTTGTTCTCGGTGACACTATAGCAGTCAGATGACCAATCAGTTTATCTAAAGAGGGCTTTAGGTAATCTAGGCTGATCCATACACAGGTGTTGTTTGATGCGCTACCAATCAAAGGGGTACCAAAAGGGGTTACAAGGGTGGCCAAAAGATGTGCGCTTAAGTACCACTTGTATTTCCTGCATCTATGAATCCCTCAACCATGGGTTTATGCATGTAATAACACATCTATGTGGCTTAAAGACGCCGTAATACGTCTCTATGCTGAAAAAAAATATTAACCCACACTTTCTACCAAGGAAAGTGCTCTGATACCACTTGTAATATGCCAGATATAAAATGTATGCTAAACATACATAAAATTCTAGAAATGGCAGAATAACAGTAATATAACCAGAACATTCACCACAATAGCACTGAAATGTTAAGAGAATAATAACAGAAATAACACTTTGAATCTGAAGGCAATGTTCACAGGCGTCTTCGAGGGGGCAACCTCCAGTTGAGCAGAGCTCTATTACAATAATATCCAAGCTAGGGTTCTCATACCCTCGACTCATATTTATACTAAAAAGAAGCATCTAGAAGAAGATCATTCTAGAAGCCGAAGCTTCTATTAGGTCTTCTTACATCTGCCTTATTCTATTTTATTGAAAGGCCTTATTAATATTGACCTTTATTACATCCGAATATATTGTTCTACCTATGTGCGGGTTAGGACCCTAACACAAACATTGGTCTACATCCACCAAGCAAAGGCATTGGTTGTCTTATTATTCAGATCATGGAGATTACAAAAGCTCACTTACACTCATCATTCTCTCCTATCTACCTATACGGGCTTACATAAATACATTTACACAGGAAACTGAAAATGAATGTGCTCCTATCCTTGGTCTCATTTAGTTAAAACCAATTTGGAATAATGGGATCTAAAAATCCTAATCTTGGGAATTTTTTGTCACCGTTTAACATCGGGTTCTTAATATGGGCACCATTCCACGAGTTATAATAATTGTTTGATACCTGTGCATGGGCTCCATTATCACTTGGAATTCCTCGTGGATGCATATGCTTCAAATCCTCATTAACATGTGGATAGAGCATCGACATCAAATTCATTGTGTTTTGTATGTAGAGGGGATATCCCATATGCATAGGCACAAATCTAATCCACAATTTATATTAAAAACTATTTCTTTGTATACTCGACACATAGTGCAATTATACCCCTCTCCTTGGCCACTTGGCGCTTGGTCTTGGGCACTGGGATTTGGTGATAAACTTTAATGTGTTATGACTTGTGTTGAGTGGCTGATAGTTGATGGACTTAGGTGTTTAGTTCGTGGAATTAGATAATGGGCCTCAGGCCCAATATTTTTTATAAAAATTTATAAAAACCCTGTATAAAAACTCGAGAGCATAATTACCTTAAAAAACCAATTTTTTACCCAAGGATCCAATTTTTTTTTCCAAAATATCACATAAATTTACATGTGATAACAACCTCTATACTTTTGGAGGACCAAAAGTGCTTTTTGTGGGGATGTTTGATCCAAGAGGATATCCACATGGGAAATTCCTAAATTTCACACCATGGGATAAATCATTAAGAAGTTCAATGATAGGTGACAAAGTTTAAAATAAATAATTAATTCTCATGAATTATTTAATTAAATTGTAAGAATGATTAATACTTGGAATGAGTATGAGAAACTCATGTAGTAGTCATCCAAATTGGAAAAATGAGGAATACTTGGAGTGAGTGGAAATCTCACATATTATTTGTAAAAAAGGAAAATTAGTTTTATGTGAGAATCAAACTCACAAATTAGTTTCCTAATTTTAAGAGGAAAACAATTTCTTAGTCTTAAGGAAGGAATTAAGGGTGTCATGAGTTGGTCTGGACTCTTCCTCACTTTATTACAATTGGTTTCTTAGTATGAAGGAGGAAGTGAAGGGTCTCATGAGTTGCTTGGATGCTTTCTTTTTTTTTGTCCTTGAGTGGTTATTAGATCCTAAATTTGTGTATCTTGTCTCTTTTTATTACGGAGACTAAGGAACCTATTTAAACTCTTTATTGGGAGATATTTGGGAGGATATATGTAGAGGCTCCTTTGAGAGATCTTTGAGGAGAGAATCAATAAATCATGCTTGTGGTTTGTAATCCCATTGAGGCCCCTTTGAGAGAGCTTTGAGAAGAATGTAGTCCCTCTGGTGTCTGAAGAAATCTCACTTATTTCAGAGCCTTGGAGAATGTGCCACATTTTGTGAGAAGATTTCATCCCTTTAAAAGGAAGGATAATAAAGCGATTCATATTCCAATCGGATCCAGAGATGTAGCCATGATGGCCTGGTGAACTCCATTAACAACTCGGTGATCTCTTGCCTAATGTGTGAATTTATCGTCTCATGTTTTCTTATGCATGTTTTTTTTTCTATCATGTTCATTAAATGCATTAAGTGATGATACATGAGATTATTAACACATTCACAAAGTTAATATTCAAGTTGGATTGAAGCCTTCATAAGAACATCTTTACACCTTTGATGCAATCAATTTAAATAGATCCGTAATTGTAATTTTGACCTTCATTAAGTGGCCTAAAACTAAGTCAAGTTTGGTATTAATGTCACCCCGGTTTTAGATCACTACTCCTCCCTATGTAGAGAACATCATGGAGGAAGTTTAGGAGCTTCTTATGACTACTAGTTTATAGATTTATTATTCTCCAATAGTAGTGTCTTATCTAGATGATTTTGAGATATGGATGAATCTATATATTTTGTTCCACATGATTAGGATAGGACTTTGGAGCACCATTTTCAGTCAACTATTGGGTTCAGGTATCCTGAGAAGGGAGTCAACTTGAGCACTTGGACATGGGACCTAGGTTTAGGGATGCGCTCCTTGGATTACTTTAGTATTGTGGCTTTTACATGCACATGGGACATAAGATACCTTAGCATTATGGTTAACACTCATACATGGGACCCATGTTTAATATGGAGATTATTCAACTACTTCAATATGGTGGCTAGAACTTTTACATGGGACCCTTATTCTTTGGCTTACTTCATCATTGAAATTAGCATTCATCCTTGGGACCCCATCTTATGGTTGTACCTCCTCAAAACAAACATTAATGTAATTTCTTCTCTAATGAGGGTGGTGTTGGATTACCGAGAGGGGGGGGTGAATCAATAATAGAGCAATTTAGTCCCTTTTAACCATATAATCCAAGTGCTATATCAATGAAACATTATTATCCAATAACTGCAGAGTAAATAAGCAATGAACAAATGAACAATCATACACATACACAGTACACCAGTGTTTTACGTGGAAACCCAAATTGGGAGAAAACCACATAATGTTTTTTCTTATA